>VUYV01000036.1:224703-252836 GCA_008711295.1 Anarhynchus alexandrinus | reverse complement strand
AAAAAAAAAAAAAAAAAAAAGTGAATGCAGCATTCTGTCGTGAAATCACTGACATCAAAAAATCTGATCTCTCTCGTAATCAGCTTTGGCTACTCACATTTCTCCCTTCAGGCCTCAGGCCAGGTACCAAAGCTGACCATTCCCTCCCTCAATGTCCTGGTTTGAGGGACACTCCTCCTTGAGCTCATCCCCATGCACTCGCTAGGACAATGTGTGCCCTCAGAGCCACATCGCTCCCCTGGGTGGCAGACAGCAAGATAAGAATCAACTCTGGTGGGGACTGGATCCATTTATTTTGTCCTGATGGAAATGTTTTCATCTATTTTGGGACGTTAAGTGGTTTTGAATAGTAATTTCCTAAATTTGGAAATATATTGCATTGAAATTGAAATCAAACATTTCAGACAGAAATTTCTGTCTACTTTTTCATGTATCATTTCTTGGAAATCATTCTACTGGTTAGAATTAATTAATGTCTCTGAGGTGGTAAACTGTGGTTGACTTTTTTTTAATTGCTTTCTTTAAGTCCACTGATACTTGTACTTAGTTTCATTAAAATGGTACTTTTTAATTTAATGCAGCAATACTTAATTTGCTTGTAAAGATTTCTGAGTTTAAAGAGGTCTGTCAGTGACACAGAGACAAAAACAGACAGGGCTTTTTTAAAATTTTGGAAGAACATATTTAGTGAGACTAAAGACTATAAAAATACGGGGGCCTTTTCTGAGATCATTCATGTACTGCTGAGTACTCTTGTTTATATTCAATTTTGTGCTAAAATTTTCATTTTTCCTTGGAAATTAGTTTAAAGAATTAATCTGAATAAGTTCTTTTCCTTCTGTATGGAAAGATCTGTTACTTTTTTGTTATAAACCTAATGTTAAAGCTTGATGAAATATGTTTTCCTGTTAAATGGGTGGTTTTGTTAAGTAAAATGGAGAAGAAGGGCAGTCTGGAGTCCCATCCACCCCAGACACAGTTCACAGGATTGATTATATGTGGTAAGGTCTGACATCACAGTGAGTCTTCATAAAGGTTGGCTATGCACTTGCCTGTGGTCTCACTGCTCCTCTGTACTGGTTTCTAATTTATTCTAATTATTCTAATAATTCATATGTACCAGAGCATAGAACATGCTGTGAAAAGTTGCTTCCCTTCATTTTCTTTTTTGCTTGGTTATTGGGAGCTTAGTATTCAATAGATCCGATCCAAGACCCCCTGAAGTCAGCAGAAACCCACCTAGCCAACCACAACAAATTTCTTAACACCTGAGATCTTTGGTGCTCTTAATATTATTCCCTGTGGTAAGGTATTTGAACTAATTTAACTGAGCACACAACAATGAATTTTTGTCCTTCTTTTCTGCTCCTATACTACTTATAGTATACTTATAGAAAGTTATGGAATGAATCCTCCTGGGGGCTATCACAAGTCAAATGAAGCACATGATTGGCAAAAGCCAGCACGGCTTCACCAAGGGCAAATCATGCTTGACAAACCTGTGGCCTTCTACGACAAAGTAACCTGCTCAGTTAATGTGGGGTGAGAGGTGGACATTGTCTACCTGGATTTCTCCAAGGCTTTCAGTACGGTTCCCCACAGCTTCCTCCCAGAGAAACTGATGTGTTACGGTCTAGACAAGTGGTCTGTGTGGTGGTGGGGGGAAGTGGCTGACAGGCCACACCCAGAGGGTGGTGGTAAATAGCTCCTTTTCAAACTGGCAACCTGTCACAAGTGGGGTGCCTCAGGGATCAATATTGCGCTCAACGCTGTTTAGTGTCTTCATAAGTGATCTGGATGGCGGGATCAAGTGTACCCTGATGAAGTTTGCTACGACACCAAACTGAGTGGGGAAGTAGACACTTCGGAAAGGAGAGCCACCCTGCAGGAGGCTGGAAGAGTGGGCTAACAAGAACCTTATGAAGTTCAGCAAGGACCAGGGTAAGGTCTTGCACCTGAGAAAACATAATCTGTGAGTATGACACAGGCTGGGATCTACCCGCCTGGGGGAAAGCTCTGTGGTAAGGGGCCTGGGGGTCCTTGAGCACAACAACCTCAATATGAGTGAACAGTGTGCTGCAATGGCAAAGAAAGCCAACAAGATGCTGGGTTACAAGGGCATCACCAGCAGACATAAAGAAGTCATTATCCCACTCAGTGCTTTTTAGGCCACACCAGGAATACTCTGTTCAGTTTCAGTCCCTGCTATGCAAAAAGGTGTGAATAGGCTGGAGAGAGACCAGAGAAGGGCCACAAAGATGATCAAAGGACTGGGGAGCCTGCCATAGGAGGAAAGGCTGAGAGAGTTTGTTGAGCCTTTAGAAAAGAAGGCTTGGGGGAGACTTTATCACCATGTCGCAGTATTTAAAGGGTGGCTACAAAGATGATGGACTCCTTTTTACAAGGACTCACATGGAAAAGATGAGGGGTAATGGGTACAAGTTACTCCTGGGGAGATTCCAATTGGACTCAAGAGGAAAAGTTTTCACAATGAGAACAGTCAGCCATTGGAATAATCTCCCAGGAAAGTGTCAGATCCACCAACATTGGACACTTAAGATTCGGCTGGACAGGGTGCTGGGCCGTCTTGTCTAGACCATACTTTTGCCAAGAAAGCTTGGACCGGATGATCCTTGACGTTCCTTCCAGCCTGGTTTTCTATGTTTCTATGTTTCTATGTTTCTATGATTCTATGATTCTATGATTCTATGAAGAGTTGCTTTGCTAATTTAGTTTGGCAGGAGCCAAACAGAAAGAATAAATTCAAGAGGCAACGTAACAAAATAATTTTAATAATTTTTTCTTTTTTTTTTTGTTTTGCTTGTGTGCATCCATTTCCTTCAGCCTTTGGATAAGTATCATCAGTGGGCCTGTTATGTGAGCTTAACTTTGTTGTCCAGTTACCTTGAATACTGCTTATTTTTAAGTAGATTTATTGCAATGGATCCAAAAGCACCATCTTTGTGCAGCTTCGTCCCACCAGCCCGTAGGCTGGGACCTAGAGTGCAGATGGGACAAGCACTCATCTATGTCTGCAGTCACATGGCTAACATCAGAAAGACACAGGAGCATCAGACCTTTTCTAGAAAGGCCTTTCTATCACCAGATCCTGCTCATATAATAGCATAAATATTTGCTGCTTAGCTCCAGACTAAGCTCCAGGCCTTCATGATTACAGTATAGATGCAATGCCAGCAGAGCAGGAGAATATGTAAAGCTTGAGGACATCTCTTTTCTGGCTTTGATGAATGTAAGGTGGGACTCTTTGGGAAATCTTGGTGTACCAAGGGTTAAGGTACATTCTGGAAAAGGAACTGTTTTTTTCAGTATCCATTTCTGTGAGAAATCAGACTCCCAAACCTGTTGGGGAGTTATTATCTGAAACGTAGGGCAACGTATGATCCCTTGAAGGGTCAAACACTGAGGCACAGAGACCTGGCTACTTAGAGAGGGAAGCCTACATACAGTGCTAGCTGGAAAAGTACCCCTCCATAGTAAGTCCATATACAAGCACTTGGTGCACAGCATGTCATACCCTAGAAAATATGCAAGTCTCAAAGCCTCTCCACTGATCTGATTATTTCTGATAATGGAAAACAATTTTGTGCTCGGCTATAAAAAATATTTTTCCCTTTGTATATCTTATTTTGCAAGACTGCCTTTCATTGCTTAAGAGTGCCTCAGCTACACTAGCCATGAAATTTTGAGGTTAAGTAAAATTGAATAGTCTGGCTGAATATTTTAAAATATCTGAGTGTTAATGTCACTGGATGATTCATAATTATCAGCTTCATCTGCAATTTTTTTTTCTTTTGCTCTTGCCTGCAATGAGTCATGAGTATGTCTGGATTACTCTTCAACCATGAAGGAGTGAAATGTACTCCTAATGGACAACACAAGGGTCACACATACCACGTACATCCCCAAAAATAGAGCTTTCAGTCCTGTTGCTATGAAATTTTAGTCCTTCCACCAGCTTTCTTGTGCCAATCAGCTACTTGCTCGGTGAATAGTTCCATTCACCTCATCAGGGAGGTACAAGTGGCACAGGGAGCTGCTCGTCATGACGGCACCAGGATGTGGCCCTCTCACAGGGATGGCGCCATGCTCACAAGGTACTCTATAGCCTCCTTAAGCTGATTTCCCTTACTGGTTTCAATGGATCCTTGTAAAGGCTCCCTTGTACATTTATGATTAAACGTGTCTTCATTCATTACTGCAAGGTCTCTTCTTCCAACAGGAGGTTTTGAACTGGAAATTATAAGGCTCTCAGATTCCACAGCCATGGTATCATTTTAAGCTTTCACTGTGGCTTGCGTAATTCCTCATGTTTGCTGTTTGCCAGCCTCAAGTGTGGGGAGTTCAACAAGATTCCTGCTCTGAACCGTATTACACTGTTTCCATTAAGAAAAACAAATTTCAGGGCCAAAGAGATGTTATGACTCAGCTTTGATCCTGAGGATCTTTGTTTCACAAAGCAAACGCTTCCCAGTCTGATGTCTGAAAATCCTCTCTAATTAGTGCTCCTTTGCAAGCTAAGAGGAAAACTATTGTCACAGTGTTGTCTCATTTCATACACTTTTATTGATGCTATGTTGATGAGCTGTAACCTCGTGTACTTTTAAAAGGCAAGAAGTATCCCTTTGTTACAGCTAACAGGCATAGCTTTCAGAGTGATGAGTGCTCTGGTCTCATGGAAGTCAACGGGCACGAGCTTTAAAGACAGAAGCCGTTCTCATTTGGGGAAAATTAGGTGCATGGGCTTATTTAACGTTTCCATTAGAGATACTGCTCAGCGGCCCCAAGCAAGAGGTCCTGTTGCACCAGCAGATCTGCAAGACAGCACGTGTAGTTCCTATCTCGCATTCCCTGACCCAAGGAGGAGGGTGGCAGACTGAATGTGAAGCCAAAGACATAGATCCAGATATATTCATTAGCAGCTTTTGAAAGGAGGTAGCAAACAGCATCCATCTGCATCTTTTCTTCAGTGCTTTAAGTGGATATTATTATTCTCAACGCTGTACGAAAGAGAGAGAGAGAGAGAAGCATGCAGGGCCACTGAATCAGCTCAGATTGAGGACGGTTAGCACCATACAAACAGGATCAGGAGGTGGTTATTCAGAGCCGCTGCTAAAAGAGCAGTTAGAAGAAGCTGGCACCCCTGGCAGGGAAGAATGAATGCCTGCTTGTATCTAAAAACAGCTGTCAGACAGGAAAGCAGACAGCAGGTTCTAAGCTTGTTTTGTTTCATTTTCACAGCTACATAATGGAAACAAAGAAGAAATTATGTCATCGTTAAAAATATGCAAAAATAAAAAAAAAAAAAGTAAGACTGGCATCCAAGAGTTTCTTAGAAGTAGTGCAACTTGGATACAATATACAGCATGTGTTTTGCAATTATTTATTCAAGTCAGTAGTGAACGACAGTCTGTCAGTATCATTTGGTATCTAGTATGGGAGGATTCTACAATGTCAGTATTAAGAAACCCAGCTGCATTTATTTCTAATGTTTCTCATAGCCAAAATCTCACATACCTGCCGTGAGGTAGTGTTTTACACAGACTCCATTAATCTGAGATAATATTCATGCCACCGTAAAAAAGATCAGAGAAAACCACCTTCCAGAAACGTTCACCTATTTCTATATAGGTGAGTAAGTATGTCTTGAAACTTGCAGGTCTCTAGTCGAAAATGACATGAGCAATCCCATGCCAGTGGCTCACACAGAAATGAACAGGCCCCCAAATTATGATTTAGTGAATGGTATACTAACATGAAAAATTTCTATTTATTGAATTATTCAGGCCTCTGAACTGTCTGAAAATGGGTCTCCAGCAAATTCTTTTCTAGGGATTTCTGGTGAAATCCTAGTTTTAGGAAAATCAGCGGGATTTTTACTGTTGCCCATGATTAGGTCAGTGCATTATCCCTGGCACAGTGGGCACAGCTCAAGAGATCCCCTTTGCATCCTCACAACCTCAACAAGAGCACACCCAGCCACACTCTGAACTTCCCCAAACTCTCGATGCACGAGAGGCTTACCACCCGTAGAGGCACCTTACGCTTAGGTCACCGACCTCACCAGCCCTTGCATCCCTCTAGGAGGAAACCAGGGTCATTGCTGCTGGCTGCTGTCACCCCTGCAAGGGTGAGTGGCATAGCTGGAGGAGGCAGAGTCAAACCCTTCAGGTGAGGACATCTCAGACTGTGTGCTTAAGGACTCATTTCCCTTACTCTTGGATCCCAGCCTGAGGACTGCCAGTGAGCCAGTCCTGGGGTGCTCTAGCCAGCAAGGAATTTAAACAAGCAGCTCTTTTGGCTTTCAGCCTAGCCTGAGGCTATTTCACACAACACAGAGGATGAAATCCATGAGTAACACGTTCTCATTTCAGTCAAACCTTAGCTCGAGTCAAACCTTAACTTCACGTCAGGTTTCCTCACGTTGCCCGTCCCTTGAGAGGATACCTCAGCAATGGGCCTAAGATTGGACCTTACTCAGCTGCTTCAAAAAACAATAAATCATTTTGTTTTCAGACAGTGGAGTCCTTTAGACCTATTATTTTGATACTTCCAGATTACCAGTTCATTACTGGATTGAAACAGCCTTGTACAAGCAGTCCTACTGATTTCATAAAGCATTGTGATTGTGTCATCATCGAGAAGATGGATGTACCTTAACTGGAGCCAGGATGGTTACCAGTGGTGCATAACGTGGTCTTTCAGCATAGCGAAGGTACATTTTTCAAAGATGAGCAGCAGCACCTTTGACTCATTTCTCAAGGTCAAATTTTTCATCCTTTAGGTAATGACAAAGTAGCAATATATAGTTCCTGCAGATACCTGTGTGCCGAGGTGGTTCATCCGGGATTATTTTGGAGTAGTCGTTTGATAATGATATATTTCACCACCACACAGAAATTTTCCCCTGGTTGTATCAGTAAGTTATAGTTTTTATCTTTATACTCATCCTAGGCAATGTGATAAATCATACCAAGTAGCGGTCAGCCCTATGAGAAGATACATCTGTTGTATTACTTAAGCAGCCTTCAAGAAAATATAGAACGATATCCTCATTCCACAGAAATGAATGACAGACTTCCATAGGGTCACAACATCAGTTCTTGCTTTCTTTTGCTTTGAAATGTCAAGTTATAACTTACTGAATATTTTCTTATTTAAAAAAATGCCTGATTTTTTTTTTTTTCTTGAAAATATGTGTATGTGCCTGCATGTTTACGTATGCATAATTTTATCTCTCCTGGATAGCAATTTTCATATCTCCAAAGGAGGTCGAGGTTTACTGACCTGCAGTCAAAACGTCCTTGTTCTAACATTGCTTATTAAAACTAAGTGGGTTAAGCCAAAAACTTGCATTTCAAATAGCTTAAAAATCCCTTTTCATTACTTTAAATTTGGCTGTCAGCCCTTGTGATTCTTTCATTTCCCAAGTTCTCCAAATCAATTTACCAACTTTGTGAAGAATTGAGTATTCATTGAAGGAATAAAGAAACAATTAAAATAGTGGTAATGCAAAAAACAGACCTCTCTGAGACATATATTGGGAAGATTTAAGGTCTTTTGTTTTTCCTTTTCAGTTCTGATTTGTTAGAAAAGTATTTAATTTCAAAGAAGTAATTATTTAGGGAAATCTCATTTCTAAGATGCTTCTGAAATCAATTCTCTATTCAGGCTCTCCCACAATAGGATGAACATTTACTGATACTTTGAAAATTAACCTGACTTACCAAGTTTCATCCTCTTTGTGTAATGTTGGTCATTTTTCTATGAGTATTCCAGTGACTGTTTTCTCTTAAGACATAACTATAGATAGCACCATTATTCCTATAAATAGCCCCATCAACATGTAAACGAACATACTTAATTCACTGTTTACTTAGTTCTGCCATGAAAGCATGGGAACTAATTAATACCATTTATTGTAGAGGAGTGATTGCAATCCATTTTTTTTTAAATTCTGGGCCTTAAAAATTTTTAATCAAAAGGCAGACTCCTGTTCATAAAATCTAAGCCTCCCAAACACAGGCTTAGTTATGCTTTTGCAGACCACCTAGAAACAGTACAGGCATTCCCAAAGCTTTCAGACCACAGACTGTAAACTACTGCTGACGGTGACTATCCAAAAAAAGTAAAAAATCAGATGCGTTGTATAATAGGTCAAGAATTTATTTTTGTAAACAAAGCACAATCAGGTCCTAAATAATTCAGCATAATTTGGGAGTGCCACAGTAATCAAATCAACTGAGCGAAAAGAAGGATGCATGCATGTTGTACAGACCAAAAAAACACCACCAAAATTACATGTAGGGGAAAGCAAACAAATTCTTTGTGAATCAAACTCTCAGCCTTGAATATAAAACTCATCAAATTCAGCTTTTATCTGTAGAGTCTGTAAGTCATTATTTAATAACCTGTGTGAAATGAGTGATCTCAGTAAAGTGTCTGGACAATTTGTAATTATATTTAATTTTTAAAAGGGCAAATTATTTGGAAAGCTCCCAAAAGAAAAGGAGCAGGAGTTTGGAGGGTTTTTTCTGATGCTTAAAGCAGAATACCTCACATGATGGTTTGCGGAAGAAGTCGCATGCTTCCTTTGGGTGCGTATCAAGGGGGCTTCATGCCTTTTTTTAAAGAGCACCATACAGTGCATCATAAGATGGAAAACAAGAAGAAAATGCGACAAAAATGCCAGCATGTGTTACTGAACGCAAAAGGTATGGAGCGCTGCTGCTAAGTATTGCAATAAAGCAATGTATACAGCTGAGTGGTGGCCAGGTTTCTTGAGCAAGCAGTCATCGGAAAGGGCTGCTGAAACTGGAAAGGCACAAATCCTCACTGTACTACTGGCTTGAAAACACTTCCATATGTGCATTCAGGCACAGAGCGAAATGCTGGTCCCAGCACTTTTGCTGTGTTTGCTCCGTCTGAACAGACACAAGAGGTTAATCAATAGAGTGGCCCTAATGCTAACGAAAAGAAATTCATTAGACGCCTGCATTTGGTGAGGATTCCTGGAACAAACGTGTTCCATGACGCAGGCATCATTTCAGTCTCTGGTTAACAGAGGTTTTATATAACAGCATGTTTTCAGGCTGGGGCCAGGAGATCACAGCTGGACAGCACCAGTTCCTAGCTCTATGAAAGGACTAATATTTGTGAAATTCCCTCTCCTGAAAAGGCAAGCCCTCAAAATAGCTATTTCTGACGTGGAAAATAGAATTTCATGGCTCCTTAAAAGGCATTTAAGCAGATTATACTCCAAATTACTCAGAATAAAGAGCAAGGTTCATTTTTAGGATAAGAATGCAGAACCGGCAATAGGATGCAATTCTCTTTAAGATTAGAAACAGAGATTGGTAGCCAGATACTGGTTTTCAAATTGCCAGAGGAAGCTTAAAACTGAATCTGTTCTTACTCCTAAGAGAGCCGTGGTGAGCTGGGGTTACTGAATGAATCATGTTCTTCATGATGACTCAGAGACTTTGAAAGAGGCCCAGTTTTTAAATGGATGTTGGGATTTGGGGGTCTTAATAAATAAGGGCTTGTTTTTAATATACAGATAGTTTTGTTACACCAAGGTTATACAAGAGTTTTCCTTCTGGTTTAATGCAGTGCTGTACTGTACATACAGGAGTACATTTTGTACTGTACTAGGCAACGAGGCATATGGGATTTATCTCCGCTGATTTTTAATATATTTTTTCTATTCATTTTTTTCATTTTTAATTAATGGTATGGTCAAATAAAATGGCAAAGTTCCCTCTGAACATCAGCACAGAAAGAGGGATGGGGGCTGAGAAAGAGCAGAGAGGAAGGATAGTATGCGGTTGGAAGAGCTTCTGGAAACTTGCATGCTGATGGCACAGTATGTGAAATTCCTTCTGTGTTTGCATTCTGGACCTAATTTCTGACTCAATTTACTTTCCTGTTAGCTGCCAAGTGCCAGCTTATTGCTGCTGCTACTGCTACTACAGTGATCTCCTGCTACTACAACATGTGTGCGTATCTCCATATATTCTGTACCTGCATCCCCGAACAGGATGATTTCAGTGTGTAGTTTTGTAAAGCACTTTGTCAATTATCTTTAAAAGCCCATTTAAGAATAACCCACAAAGATGAATTATAGGTTCCAGTGGCATCACAAGAATGCTTGAAGTCACCCTGCTGGGTTTTATTACATTGGTATCTCTGTAGCAGTGCACAGAAGACAGTGCACATCACTTAAGGCCAGACTATGAAAAGACATTCCTAGGAGTTAAAAGATATAGTTTCCAGATGGAAATTCTGAATTTCAAGGACAGAAGTTGGATTTGACTATTCCCTACTGTAAACCCACCCTTGTTTTTTTTATTAGACCATATTCCAAACTGGACAAGACGTAGTTTCTACTTCCTTTTCTAGAAATGGCCAAATCTTTAAATCAGTTGAAATCAGCTTATCCCATGGACTTTTTGCTGTTGAAACTTGGAACAAACAATAACAGCTGGCAAGGTTTTGGTGCCAGTAATTAATATTCAAACACCCATCCCAAATCAGCGCAGGTCCTAACAACATTATATGGGTTACAGAAGGAATATTTATGAAATATTACTTTAGTTTAGATACTATCTCTGAACTCCCCCCACAGAAGATAAAGAAGATAGATGAAGTCTATCTGCAGAAGCATCTCCTCTGATGACTAGAAGGGACATTCGTGAATATATTCCTACACATTTACACTAAATGTAATCATACTTGTCTATTTTTGCAAAACCCCAGCCATTCCTTCTCGTTGTGCTGGGATGCAATAGCACATAGAACTGTTCAAATCCCACAGCTCTGATGAGATCATGGAACAGAAATAATCATGAAGAGTTGGCCAGTCCAGACTAGTTTTTCAGCATAATGAGTTGTACCTAATGAATGTCAGGAACACTGAAGAAGCCTGTACCACTGCACATGAGAAACAGTGAACGATCATGTATCATTGCACGAGTGCGGTTATAAACACTGGAGGAGGCGGGTGCTCAGGATAAAGATCTCATACACTCACGGGTGGGTCTTACCTTGGGGATAGTAGGGTGTATCCCCACTGGAGTTTTATAACCCTCAGTAAAATGTGAGTCTTACTTCCCTCCTGAACTAGGCATGAACAGTGCCCACACTAGTACAAAACCCAACACCACAACGCATCACAAAGGGAAGTGCACTGCACTTGCAGAGTATCCTTCACCAGCTAAAAACCTGCCACTGCATACGCTCTTTTGCTGCACAGTCCCTCATCATAAGTGAGGTGGAATAGACCCTCAGCAGGACCACGCTTCCTTCAATAGGTTCTCTTTTTTCCCCTGGAATATTTTTTTTTTAATTTCCCCCTGAGCAGAGCCTGAACATCTATCTGAGATTTCAGATGTCGAGAAACCCTGGATACCCCCAAGGTTCTTCTGTAGAGTAACCCCTTCTCTGTGAGCAATGAACCCAACATGACAGGACTACAGCACAGTCTACGCACCATTGAACAAACTGGGAATGTGGTGAACCCACTGGGTGCCACCACCCAGCACACACTCATGTAGCCTTGTCCGGGATGAATAGTACTCTCCTCCTTCCTCTGGTTGACTGAAATATGTCATTGTCACTCAGGGGACTCAAAAGTGCTCTTGAAAAGCTCTGTGCTGATCAAGGAAGGGGACATTTAGCTGGATGGAAGCTGGGTTAATATTGTTTCCTTCCATAGGAACTGCATGAGAAAATAACCCCACTTTCACACTGCAGAAGTGGTCTGAAGTGTTTCTTTTCCCTGTTTGAAATCATGATTCCAACTTCATAAAGACAAAAATCAGGTCAAATCCCTGTAGTAACTATGTTACATATGATTCAACTCTCTGTAAGCCAACAGCCTATGTATTTGTAAAAGTGTTGCCACCCTGGGAAATCAAATTCAGTCCTAAAAGGCAAATCCTGATTGATTTTAAAATCTAAGCGGGACATTTACTAGAACAGAATCTGTGCAGCAGTAACTAAAAATTGTGTTTGGATGGCTTCATATCCACATTTGCTCTGCAGTCTTTGACAGATTTTATTTTTTTTTAATGTTTCTTTTGAACCTTGCTGAGAGAAACTGAACAGATAACTTATAATATACAGGTGTTCATTTTATTTTGCCCCATTTTTGTTTTATAAGCTGCTCTTGAATTGGTCTTTTCAATACCTTTGCATCTCAGATAATTCACAAGAACTGGTCAATGTTTATACTAAGCCACGTAGTTTTGTTTCTGCTCCCAGTTCTGTTGTATGTATTATTCAGGTAACAAAGCATGAATTAAACTGTGTTTGCACAATTTAAAATTTATTTTTATTTAATATTTGAGTTTTTCATACCTAGTTCCTCTGGTTTACAAGTGTTCATTCCTGTAAACTTTTATTGTCTATGTATCAGGCACAAGACATTTGAAGAGTCAAAGACAGGTATTTAAAAAAACAGACAAGTTTTAACTTTAGCAAGCCCTGACACATGATTAACATGAGAACTAGGGCTCACAGAGTGTGTGTAATTCATCTAGTGCAGGTGCACAATATTTTACTTATATTTGTATACAAATGGCATGTACACTAGAGTCAATTCCTTCATACAGGTTTTAAATGATGGATTCCTAATGTTCAAGTGCCCTTCAGAATGGATTTTCATTAAGATGTGTTCTTATACTAGCTCCATGAAGTGGCAAACGGCACAGAGAAAGAGTTGGGTTTCATGGTCCGCTGAGGGTCTCATGATCCGCTGAGGGTCTCATGATCTGCTGAGGGTCTCATGATCCACTGCTCCCATAGGCTAGCATCAGATCTCTGCACTGCACTGCTGGGCACACTGAAATCACCAGCCGGGAGGAGGTGAGGTGCTCAGGGCATTTGTCCGTAGCCATGCTGCTTCCTCTCCCTCTCAAATCCTCTCAGCTGCCCACATCAGATCCTACACTTTGGTGAGCTGACCAGGACCCAAGGACTGAGGGGCTGAGAAATCAAGGACTGCTGAAGGGAGCACAGCAAGCAAACAACGGCTCCAGCTGAGTCCTCCCAGACTCTGCACAACCCGGAGCAAATTAAAGAAATCAGCCGTAATCCATCTATTGGACACCAACGTCCATATGCCCAGAAAAGACAATAAATCCAAACAGTTCCAGACTTGGCTGCTCATAATAGCTCTTCCAGCCGCTCCGCTGGGACTGCTGTGGATGTAGGCTAGAAACGAAGTGAACAGACGCATTCATGCTTAGACAGAACGCACCAGGGAGGCACACCACAGATAAACAACGAGAGGAATCTCCTGCTTTGTAAATAACTTGAAGTGCTTTCAATTTAGTTGAAAGACTCAAAGGCGTACTTGTGATGGGATTTCTTTGCGGAGAGGCTAGTTTCTGTTCTTCAGCGCAGAACCAACAACAGTGGTTGTGGTTTTCACCCGTCTCGTTCATTTGGTCTAACGATGGAAAGATTTCTTACAAAGGAAAAGCCTGACTAGCAGTTTAGTGAGCTGTGAGTGTAATTTTATTTCCTTGAAGAAAATCCATCATTTAAAGACTCATGTAGCCAATGTGTGATGCTGTGCTCCCTGGTGTGTCTCCTTGGATAAAATCTGCACAAGGGCTGCTTTGTGCCATTGACATATCACCTAGGTTCTAGGGGGTGGGTAAAAAGGGGGATGAAAGGAGGTCATTTGAACTAAATTATATTCTTTTGAAAGGGCTGGCCATGGCTGCTGAGGAGCTGCAGACACTCCAGCCTTATATGACTCCCTGCAGGAGCACGGCCCCAGCACACTGTTCCACAGCCAACTGCACGGGAATGGAGCTATTATCCAAACTACACAGCGCACAAGAATACATTCACGCACCACTGAGAAACACCTCTAGCAATATGCAGACTTATGTACTCTGTCCTGGCAGAGCTGACCTATGTGTCTACACATGGAAACTGGGAGGAGGTTTTCGATTTTTTTGGAAAAGAATACACAATTTCCATACCACTGAATGATACAGACTTAGTATTAGCAGGAAAGGTTATTTTAAAAAATGGAGAATTCCAGCCAGTGAAGTGCAATAAATAAACTACTCATAAAATGTGAACTATATTGAAGTGTTTGATGTCCCTCCTTCCGTTTCCCAAGTGCACTGTAATGGGAGACTTAGACTGTCAAGAGTGAAGTTGAGTCTGCTAGTGTCTCTGCACATTCTTCTGAGCAGGATGTTTAGCAAGGCTGAACCCTCACTGCTCCAGTAATTTGTTCAAATTGACCAAGTCACTTTGCCAAGAAAAAACAGTTGCTTCAGAACATTTTCAGAATACTAAAACCAAAACCAGATGAATAATACAATGGTCCAAACAGGTAAGCATCTTTTCACCTGAGGTGAAATGCTATTAAACTCATATTCTGCCAATGACATTAAAATCCAGATTTTAGCCCCAAACAGAACATCTCTCTCAGTGCGGTCGACTACATCTCATTGAGAGGAAACTAATCAGGTGAATGAATTGATATTCATCCCCCATATGGACATTTTGCTGAGGACCCAGGAGCGTTTGTCAATACTTGGTCAGACAGAAAGGGCCATCTAGTTCAGTCCAGTCTCTGATGTTGACAATATCAGAACCACAGGGAAAAGTAAAATCAAGGTGTATTGTGGTTATTCCTTTTCCTACTCCTTTTCCCCTCTCCCAGCTTTTTGATGGCATGTTCTTTAGAGATTTCTTGAATCAGAGGCCACAGCTTTGTTCTCGATGGCCCTTCACGGATTGCATCTTCTTAGATGCAATGGCTCTCATTGCATTATGAATCTACTTTTGCACCTACTTTCATCATGCAGGCAAATCCGATGGAGATCAAATCGTCATCTGAGGCTAATGGACTGATGGGGTTCTACTCTTCATATCCTGTTTTTTAAATGAATGACAACATTGCCTTTTCAAGAGGTCTGACCAAGGGGACTTTTCTTTGATGTGTCCTTCATACTCCAGTTTGAATGGGAAGATGCAATATTTTTAGTGGTTGCAATAAGACTGATTTCATCTGTGTGAATCCCACTGTCACCTGTAGTTGCTCTACATTTGTAGCTGACATGACCTTAGTCTCACATAGTGAAACAGATTTTCAGGCTAAATTCCCACAGGGCAGCCAGGTGCAGTTTGCCTCCTTCTTTCCACTGCTTTTGAGGTGTAAGTGATTGTCTCTCAAGTGTGGAATAGCGTGTGAATATCTATTCAAAGCTCCCATGACTCTTATTACTAACCACTCTCCCAGCTCATTCTTTCTAGATTTATATCCAAATTGAAAAACTGTTGCTGGATGAAAGACCTGGAATAGTGATGACCAGAACATCACTACTGGCATACTAACACTGGAGATCTCAGACTATCTGATACCCGATGACACATTTCTCACAATTTTCTGCTATTCTTAGGGACCAGGGCTCATGTACGAAACAACAGCAGCATTTGAAAATGAAATAGTTGCCTCTTTATACGGGATGTCATCTTGGATCTTTGAGATATCATCAGCAGAGAAGAAATGCATTTCTCAATCCAAAATATTCTGGAAGGAGTTTGGACCAGGGATATCTCCACAGCCTTTCCTTGCCTTTTACTAATCACTGTTGCTTTGTGCTCCTGGTCTGGAGGCCCTCTTAGGAGTACATTTTATTCAACAGGTGGATTGAAAATGAAGCTAGTCTGGATCTAAACAAGGGTACTGCATGAGCTCCATTTTTAAACTCAAATTATAGACACAGTTTTTCTAGTTCATATCTGTTTGATCACTGTGCAAAGGGGCAGACAGTACACTCATTATCCAAAAGCAGGTACCAGTGATAGAGCGTGACACATGTTGCCCCCCTCCCCTTACCAGCCCCTTCTTTCTCCCCCTCTATTGGTAGTCACCATATTGCCAGAAGGTGGACTGAAATGTTTCAGACATCTTTGAAATCCTGGCTCCTTTCTGAGAGTGTTTTTTGGCTCCTCCACATTTATTCATGGAAAAAAAAAAAAGAGACTAATCTTCTGCTGGAAAGCATAGAACATTTAGAGGAAAATTCAATAAATAGGAACGATATGTTTTGGAGGCATTCTGCAGAAATTTAAAACATATCAGAGGTCAGCACTGCATGGCCTGCTAGGTGAAAAACAGAGGCCACAAAAGTGACCATTGTGACAATATGCCCTTACCTGTTACTGAACTAGGAGGCTCATCATTTCTCCTGGCATCTGCTCTTGAAATATTAAAATCATCAGTACGGCAAGACGTGAAGCAGTTGAACAAGCTGGTCTTTAAGAAACTCAAACCTTGCTCACAAGCCAAAGTTTGATCTCACATATTTAGGTGAAAACCATTTGGTAAAACAGCCAGATCTGTGGTGATCTTTAGCCAAAGTCAATTTATTTTTGTTTATTTTATTGTGGGAGCAGTAGCTTCTGAGATTTAAATGAAATAGACTAAACTGTAATGTGTTTCAAAACAAATGTTTGGGAAGTGTCTTCACCTCCCTGTGTTTTTTCCTATTACTTCTGTCTTCTAGCATGTATGTTGCCCTTTCACAAGGAAGACAGTAGAGGCAATGTGAGGGGGTTCCTGGTGTCCAGAGATTCCTGTCCAAGGAAACCCAACACTCAAAGAACAAATTGCTAAACTATTTTTCCCAGTTTACAGTTGATAAAAAAATTCCCAGTTTCAGCTTCAGCCTTGCGCAAAGGGTTCTGCCTCTCTGGAAAATGTTTGGCATTCACATACAGATCAATTAACATATGTCTATACTTTATTTTTATTTTTCCCCAAATGCATATAAGGAATTCCATCCAGAGCTTTAAAGTCCACCTTCATTGAATTCATCATAAAGTTTATTACTTCTTTTTACTTTAAAGTACAAAATATTTCTTGTCATTTTCCCCCTAGAGTTGTAGTAAACCAACAAAGGCTTTCAGTGTTCACCTGAAGTACCCTGCTCTGCTAGCATGCGTTGATTCCTCTAGGAAAGGTCTTAAGGGAATTTCACTGACTCAGAGGGAAGAAGACACTATGTTAATTTTCCCCCAGATATAAAAGATTTGAGAGAGGTTTTAAAGAAAAGATCTTTCACTAAAAAAGAAGGAAGCAGAGGAAGGTAAAGTAAATACTCATTTTTTTTCAATAAGACAAAGCACTACAAAGGGTAAAGATTTGTGAAGTCAGTCCCCATTCAAGAGCTCCACAGATGTGAGGCATCCCCAGCCCCAGTCAGGTGCATCAGGAGACCTATTGGTAGCACACAAGTTCCTTCCCCTTGAGCGCCCAAAGGAAAAACAGCTGGGCAATGCACAGCCTGCTGTCTTCACAGAGTGGCAAAGGGACATTGGACCTCTATATAGTGGCCAAGCATACTGCAAAGTATATTTGCCCTTCAACGTAAGATCAACCTTAGGTATTTATTGAACCATATACCCAGGTGCTGGCTATGGCACCCTTCAGGCACGCTCTCCTGGGTGTCTTCCTCATACTCGTAGTCTATCCTAGCAGATAGTGCAACACAACACAAGCAGATCTGTAAAGTAAAACATCCGGTGCAAGAGGGCCTGCTGCCCACACTACACATTTTTTGCGGGAGGGTATTTCAGTTTGGATCTACTCCAGTCCCATGGTCCAAACAACTGTCAGCGACTGGTGCGCATTATGTGCACTTCTGGATAACGTCTTCCAAGTTGGTATAACCAGAACGAAATCCAGTTCATGTGCTCTGACACAGCTCATGAACCGAAGCACAGCAAGTAGGCATGATAGAGACACTTGCCTTAAAAACACACTTCTGATTAGAACCAGGACATAAATGTAGGCCTACCCATAGGCAGCTGAGTTGTCCAGGGTTGCAGGCGCTCTTTCTCTAGTTAGTGGACATATTTCAGAGGGCAGTTGAGATCTACGGAATATTGAATTGCTGTTCTAAGGGGCTTCTTTCTTTCACAGTTAATGAGCTGAACTTGACCGCTTCAGACAATCAGCCAAAACTCAGCTTGATGTCAAAAATATTCCTATGACTTGGAAGTGAGATTTTATAAAAGACTAAAAATAAGGCAGAGGATGTGACCTGCAGAATTGATGTTAACAGTCTGCTTTATCAAATTTCTCTGTAGGACTCTACTGTTGAAGAATGATCCTCTGCTAGGAACAGGGAATAACATCTGCTTGTAGCTGCAGTTCTCTTTGAAGAGATTTAGAAGCCTATAGAGAAATGAAAGGGTGCCCACAACACCACATATAAATCATGAGCTGTGTAAATAATATATTTGTCTTGCTTGTTTGAGTTAAGTCCCAAAAAGTGAATCCTTGCTAGTAGCAAAAACTGAGAAACGTCAGCAACAGCAATCTCTATTAGCAGGTCCTTTTGTTTGGTGCTTTCTTTTTTTAAATTGAGACATTTCAAGTACCCTAAATCGTTTAAGAAACAGTAGGAAAGATTTTTGGGTTTTGAACAATGCGGTCTATTTAGCCAAACATAGCTAATGTAGTATAGAGACCACAATTGGAAACAACTGTTACTCAGACATTAATTAGCCTCATTTTCAGACTGAACGTCAATAGACAATGAAACCACCTAAATTAATCTATGTGGCAAGCTAAAAACAGGCCTTTGAATTGCATCTTTAAACAGGACTCAGAGGCTAGGACCCATCTACCAGAGGTTAGGCACCTGAAGTACAGTCAGACACTGGAGCCCAGCTAGACACCTGCATTTAATATGACAAAAATCAACTATGGATACTGGGATCATTTTCGACCGTGACACAGTCTGTATTCTCCAGCTGTACTTGGAAAGAATAGCATGCCTCAGCCATGGAGGTAGACTTTTCTTGATATAAGATGAATTAGAATGGTAAAGAGAAGGATGAAATGGCTTTCTGGGACCCTGTGACAACAGGCCATAGCTTCCCAAATGACCACTAAATTCCTGGCATAGCTCAGGAGAAAGTTTAAGGGTACATGTATCAGCAATTACAATGAGGTATGTTGGTACCCTCAGAAGCATATTAAAACCAGATTTCAGCAGGAGAATATTATTTTTTTTTCACCTTCTTGGTAATGTACCCTGCTTCTCATATTCATTGTATTTCCTTTCATATCCTTATATTCTTCTGCCAATCACTGCCCCAGTCCAAGTATTCACTAACTCCACAGGCTGCTGAGGACAGCTCTTCACAAACTACAGATGAGAAACTTGAACAAGTCCAGTTTGAAGGACTGGGCTCACCATTTCAGACAGGTCTCCTAGGACCAAGCACCATGTCCACTCTCTCCAAAGCTCAAAAAAGAACATTGTCTCCAAGCAGCAGACTACTCCTGTGGCAGAGGCCTCTTCCAATTTGTCATCTGGATCTCAAAGAACCAGTCGAGATAGTCTGGGCAGAATCCACACCAAAACCATAGAACACAGTCATAGAATCATAGACTATTGGGTTGGAATCATAGGATAGAAATTGGGTTGGAAGGGACCTTTAAAGGTCATCTAGTCCAACCCCCCTGCAATAAGCAGGGACATCTTCAACTAGATCAGGTTGCTCAGAGCCCCGTCCAACCTGACCCTGATGTTTCCAGGGATGGGGCATCTACCACCTCTCTGGGCAACATGTGCCAGTGTTTCACCACCCTCATTGTAAAAAATTTCTTCCTTATATCTAGTTTAAATCTACCCTCTTCTAGTTTGAGACCATTACCCCTTGTCCTATTGCTACAGGCCCTATTAAAAAGTCTGTCCAACCTTTCTTATAAGCCCCCTTTAAGTATTGAAAGGCCACAATAAGGTCTCCCCAGAATCACTGTTCAGCTCTGTGTACAACTCCTTATATCTCCCTCTCTGTGTTGGGAATTGGCACGTAGCAATGATCACATCTCTTGCACATTGTAGCATCTCTTTTCCTACTTCTTGATCCTGCTTCCTACCACCCTTGAATTTCCTTTCTCCATTCCATCTCCTACAAAATAAACAACTTTTTCCCCATTGGTTTCACTTTTGATATATCCATATGCAAATTTGGTGGTCTTTTTTTACTGTTACCTAGGTAATTTCAGCCCTGAATGGTATTTCTGATATGCCTAGGTGCTGTTGGTTATGTGCAACACAATCCCTCCTGCTTTCTCCTCCTTTTCAACTATCTAGGTTGGGCCATTTCTCATATAACTTTCCCTCAACCACCTATGAGATACTGTCACACCTCATGGCACCACCTGTAAGGTTTTCAGCTTCTTATACTGCTATCTGTCATGCTGGACAAATTGTCATGTCATGCTGGACTGTTTCCCGTGTCCTGTTAGATACTTTAACCTCAGACCAGGGACTAGCAAATGACATGGTCATCAGCCTGCAGTCAGGACGCCCTGAAGTCATAGACTATCAGGAGACCTGTTGTCTAGAAAATCTCAGGGTTTTTTTCATCTTACTGATAAAATGTGATGCTCCTGGCACTGCATGGGTATCCACACCTCTGGTCCCAGCTGTGTGCATGTCACTCATCGGAAAAGAGCTCACGCACAAAGATTAATTTATGTCCCACAGCCATTCTGCTTACTGTTTGGAAGAGCAGAGTTTCCCAGCAGCCACCCCCTGAGAGTAATACAGGGAATAACAACCGTGGTTGCATCCAGAAATAAGGGCAATAGCTGTAGGGGGAAAAAAATAGCATCTAAAAAAGATAAGATGGAAGCTATTATTTCTAGTTTTGTTTCTGTCTTTCTTGCTGTCACGAACCCGGGTCCCACAGATCTGGTGTGATTCTGCACCCCTTGGCTCGTAAAAGACTAACTGTCCTCTGACTCCTTTTTTCTGCTGCCATTGGGTGTCTGATTTCTGGAACATCACTCACTCCTGGAATTCTTTCCTAACATATGCTTGTTTCAAATGTCTCACCAGTGAGGGCCACCCCTTTCGAGATCCCCTATCTGCGGCATTTTCCAGTTTGTTGGAGGCTGGGCAGAGCCACCTGCGGAAACAATGGAAGGAGGGGAAGGGAAGGGAAGGGAAGGGAAGGGAAGGGAAGGGAAGGGAAGGGAAGGCAAGNGAGGAGAGGAGAGGAGAGGAGAGGAGAGGAGAGGAGAGGAGAGGAGAGGAGAGGAGAGGAGAGGAGGTGTGCGGTGTCTAGGAGAGATAAAGGAGTTATCCAGCACATGCTTATCAAGGAAATATCTATCTTCACAATTTTGGCAGGCTGCACAAAATAGTGAGATCATGGACAGGCCACAAAAACTTGGCACAGATGTCAGTGAAACAAACAGTAGCAAATAGCCATTCAGTTCATCAGGAGGCAAATTTTGGATATTGAGGAACAGACTATTTGCTATCTCAGCACCTTGGGGAAACCAGCTGATTGAAAAAATTGAGTGTTCAGATTGATTTGAAACTGCATGGAAGCTAATTAAATGCTTGCTGTACTCTCCCCCATGATCTTACTAAGATCCTACAGTTTGTGAACTGCTTGCCAGTGAATATCATTGTTATAGATTAAACAGTAACTGAACAAGACAAAGAATACCAGTTTTAGCCTTTCATGAAAGGGAAAGGAGATGTTCATTATGTGTTCAGAGTTATTTATAGGGTCCATGTTCAATGTGAACAGCCTTATCTGTGAAGCCTATGAAGCTAAAGTGGAGAAGGGTCTGGGAGTATAATCTCCTCCTCAGCCATGTCTCTGTATGCGACCTCTTGTGATTTCATGCTTTGGTATAAATGTTTTGATTCTCTTTCAGGTCATGTCTCAGGTCTCCCCAGAACTCATCCATTCATTTTCCCTCCCTAGTCTCTGCCCAAACCAAGCCTGAATAATCACTTCCTTAAAGCCTCTCGAACTATCACTAGCCTCTTGTCTGTTCTAGTTATGGATACCAGCTAAGCCTTTCTGCCTGACCAGCCACCTTATGCTAAACAATGTGTATTGTGACAAACTATGCTTTTGCTCTATTCTCCACTTGTTCCAGGACAAACACAGATGGGATCACTAATTAGCTCCTCATGAATGAAGAGGACTGCTTCAGGAGAGCTGGAGGCTGAGGTTGTAGAATTTGGATGTCTACGAAGCAGGGCATGCACAGGTCATAAAAACGTAGGCACCTATACTATGGATGTGCAGGAGAGGCTATCTGTGTACCTAGAGACATTTAGCATCTAATTTAAGATATTTTAATAGACAGTAGAAGTGTGGAAAGGTCAGCGAAGTCAATGGTGGATAAGTAGGTATTCACACCAGCTCAGGAGGAAGCCTAATTTAGGCCAGATGAATCCCAGCCAGTGAGTCAGAAGCAAAGCAGCAGGAGATGAAGAAACTAATTCACAATTTACATCTTCACAAACTCCATAAAAGTATCCCAAGGGATTTGTCTACTGTTCAGATGTTCTCTACCAAAAATTGTGTGGTTGTGCACAGATGTTCAAGGGATGAGGGGAACAAACAGTGTTTTCTGGCATTATCTGTGGCTGATGTTGGAGCCAGAAATCAGAGGTGGAGAAGAACTACATGGAGTCAAAAGTATTGAAAATGAGGCAGCTTGACTTTCAGGTCCTGGATTGAGCCTTTTAGTAGTCAGAGTTTAAAAATAAAATAGTTGGGCAGTGTATGAAAATGGAAAAAAATAAAAAACTTAGCTATATCATTTTATAGTCACTTTTAAAAGTCTTAGTAGTGTATTTTTAACTTGATAATTTAACTTGCCTGCCTCCCCATGATACTTATAAAAATAAAAGAGTACATTCTTTATTTTAGCCAGAAATACTATATAAACAAATTCCAAGGAATGCATTCAATTAGAGTGATAGACTACAGTAATGGGTGCACTTGATTGCATTTCCGTCTCACAAAGCAATTCACATTTGCTACTAATATGCTAAAATTTGTGCCAGTCAAAATAAGCTTGTCTATCACAGCAAGAGAAAATTGTCAAAACACACAATTCAATTCCTCTCTCACTTATACTAATTTTATGCTGGAATCACTCCATTATTTTTTTTCAGAGCTGTTCTTGACATGTCAGTTAATTCTATCACTTCTATTAATGTGTATACATACTAATTCATGTACATGAATTTCCACGTACTTCTGAGAATGCTTACGCATGTATGACTTACGCCTGTAAGTAATCAGCTCCCATGAGCCATGGTTACATCGCTCAGACAGTTAAACACAGCAAAAGAGACTATTTGGAGAGTTCTTCTTACGGCCTTTTTGGGTATCAATCATAGACAACCCATAGATGTCTTGAAGGAAGCACCGTGCTGAACAAAATAGGAAAAAAATGCAAAACAAAAGAGTCTCAGGCCTGTTCCAAATACCTACCAGGTCCACTCCATTTCTAATGCTTTGCTTTTCCCCGGGAGTCCAGGAGCTATTATCTCTCCCAGTGGTCAGAAAATCACAGTTGGACCACCCTAAACACAAAGAAAAAAATAAAAATCTGTAGCACAAGCTTATATCCTGGTTCTTTTTGGACTTGGAGAGGCAAAAAGAGATCTGCTTAGTCTTCTCGTTCACTCCCTTAACAAGAAAAATGAAAGCACAGAGTGCTTTCAGAAAAGCGTGTGTGACCTTTAGTGTTATCCCGTGCTAACACTAAGTGCAGACTCCTGCCCATTCAGGCAGCAGGCATTTTTATCCTGCTCTGGCTAGTCACCTACACAACCTCCTTTCTTCCTTTTATTACTGCTGTACTCAGTCAGTGCAGGCATTCCTTCCATTGGCGGACTTCTGGCAGGGTTTGTGGCGTACAGCTGACTGCACATCAATCATGCCGTTAACTCTTTATTGCACTGGCTCCATCTCAAGTTTGCATTCCCCCCCGCTTGCAGCAGTCCTCAATATGTTATCTTTATCAACGTTTTCTTATTAAAGCAGAGGTACACTATTCTGGGTGACTAGAATGTAACTAGATTGCATTCTCTATCCCTCAAGACGCTTTACTCCATCATCAGTTATGGCTTTTTCCACTAGATGTTAACATACTTATGTGCATATATGTATATATATGGTAAAGTCAATGAGTAAACATCATTAAGTCTTCAGCAAAAAAGCATAAAGTTCAAATTAACTGATCAGATAAGCTAAAATAAATGCAGTTCTGACAGTGAGATATCAGATGACAAAGCACTTCAAAACCTGAGATCAGCCTGAGGGGCTAGCTAAAGACAACAAAAAAGTGTGGTCATCTCGGACCACTTCCTAAAAATGCTGTGCTCAACAAATGCCAACTCAGCCAAGAGATTAGCAAACAATTGACACAGTCAACAGTCTCTGCCCAGAGCTACACTAACATGCTGACGGCATTTCCTACCATGGGCCTCAGAGAGCAGGACGGTTCACAGAAGAATTAGCGCGTGGGAAACCTGGCGTTGAGGAGCAGTCGTGTATCATAACGGGTTTGATACTTAAAGTTTGCTGACACTTAGCAACGTTTAAACAATGCTCTTTGAAAGAATATTTTTATTTTGTGGGAATGGTTTTGCAAAGAGGCTTTCTCCTCTCTGTAATCAATTCTGAAAAAAAAAAAGACACAGATTTCTGACATTTTTTATTGTCATTCTCCATTTTTTAAGTAGAGCTTTGTTGTACTTTGCTTGAATTAGCTATTTACTTTTTGATTTCCACCCAGCACTGATCAGCTCTTCACTGATAAGTGATGCACCTCAGAAATGGCAATATGTATTGAAGAGGGAGCTCAGTTAATGCAGACTGTTTCAAGTTCTTTTTTTTGCTTTGGAGATTACATGTCTGAACAGGAAGGAACTGGTAACTGCAAACTTATTTAAGTCATGAATGTAGTTGAAAGAAGAAAAAGACAATTACATAGTGTATAAGTTTCATCTTTTATAAACCTAACTTCTATTAGTGGTGGGAGGAGTTATTTATACACAGCAAGTGGAGAATAAGTTTGTGACTTTGTTCTTTGTCTGAAATGTACTGTCAGAAGAAACGAACAGATTTTTTACAAGCCAGTAGTTTCTCCAACAGATCACCATTGGGATTTTCAAAACGCCCAGACGCCTTCCATGGCTGCTGGCAAACTGAAAGGGATTAGGCTCTTCCCTGTGACAAAGTAACAACCTCCGCTTGTTTTGAATGTCCCAGAGAGAAAAACTGATAATAAAACTATTTTATTCCCACCGAAGTATTTTTTATTGTGTTCCCCATCATGCTACTCAGCACCTTTTAAGAAAATGCTGTCTCACTGTGATTCCAGCGTGAGACGTTCAGCGAGCCACATAAACAGGCATGCAGCAGGGAGAGGTTTGGAGGGAGCAGTGGAAGTGAGCTGACAAGACTGATAAAAGAAGCAGTTGCACACTTATTACATTTTTGGGTCAAATCACATTCAAAAGGTAAAATGTGAAGTCAGGAGGTCGGGACTGGCAAAATATGACTGGCTGTCTTTGGGTAAGAGGTATGGACAAAGAACTGCCAAGACCTTGAAACACAGTGAAAGCTGAACCTGAGGTAGGCAGCCTGGTTCACAGCAATCCTTGTCTTCCTTCTGTGCCTTGGGCTTTGAGCACTAGCCCGTGGGAAGACAAGTGATGGCATCATGTTCTGAAAGAGTTGGGGCTGTTCAGCCTGGAGGAGAGAAGGCTCCGGGGAGATCTTATTGCGGCCTTCCAGTACCTAAAGGGGGCCTACAGGAAAGCTGGGGAAGGACTTTTTACTAGGGCATGTAGTGATAGGATGAGGGGGAATGGCTTTAAACTGGAAGAGGGCAGGTTTAGATTAAACATTAGGAAGAAATTTTTTACTTTGAGGGTGGTAAGGCACTGGAACAGGTTGCCCAGAGAGGTTGTTGAAGCCCCATCCCTGGAGGTGTTCAAGGCCACGTGTTCAAGGCCCCCCTATGGCAGGGGGTTGGAACTCGATGATCTTCAAGGTCCTTTCCAACCTAAACCATTCTATGATTCTATGATTCTATGTTGTAGAGACACAACAGTATCTCCTTGCGTGGTCTCAGTCACTCATATGAAAGCTGCTGTTTTCCTCACTGCTTCTCCCTGATGTTATCTGGGACTCATCAGGTTTTGTTTGTTTCTTTAAGCCACTCACGTGGTTTACACCTTGTTCTCCTTTATGAAGTAGTTTCTTTGAAATATATTAGTTGAACAGTTTCAATATTCAGTCTGTTACTTCCCTCTGAGTAGGTGGTCATGCCTGTGTCTGGCTTCACTCTTTCTAAATCCTAGAGAATATGGGAAGGGGATGTCCATCTAACTGGGACTTGGGAGGGCAGAACAAAACCTCCCCAGAAACTCAGCAGTTATGCAAGGCAGGGAGGCACTGCCAGCATATAGCCAGCTGAAGGTTGGGGTGGTAGGCAGGTTGCCAGTGACAGCAGGATGCCTGGCTTCCCAGCAATCCACCCGGCGGGCTGAGAGGGAGCTACTGGCCTCGGAGTCTGCTGGCCAGGCTTCCTGTTCTGAGACAGTGACTTCCAGACCTTGGACCTGCCTGGGTTTCTGCTCATTGAAATGCCACTGCTACAAAGGTCTCGGGCTTAAGAACTGTTTGGAAAGGTGGAAATAAAATAGTATTTGAATTTTTGAAGGTGTTGAATTTTTTTTTTTTGCGCTTTTTTNGGGCTGAGAGAGAGAGAGTGAGCAAGAACATACTCTCTTTTCAAATAGGGGTCTATTTTTTTTCATTTTGAAAATTCCTATGGAATGGGGATTATAGTTTCTGGGCAGCTCTAACAATCTCAAGCTACATGCCCTATATATGCCTTATTCTTAACAGTAAATTCTGAAGAAATCTCATAAGTGGAAACTTGAACACATGCAAATACAGATTATTATTAACAGATAGAACATATGTCCACATCTGATACATTCCAGTTTTACTCATGACCCTATTTCTCACAGATCTTGAGCAGTAAAAATATGTGATTTATGGATGTGTGTCTAAGGTTACAAAACAAAATGCTTAATGTTTTCTAGAAATGTCTTGGAAAAAAATGAATGTCAAATCCCCAGATGCTTGTAAGTCAAAATTAAATAGCAGGTTTTCAGGACAAGACTTCTTATAATTAGAAATTATAAATGAGATTCAACTCTCAGTTTCAAAAAAAAAAAAAGAAGGGGTTTATGAACTGACAGGGCTATTTTGAGGCTAATCTCTACCTTTAACCCAAAGAAAACCAAGTTTAAATGTATTTTTCAAAAGCAAAATTGGTAGAAAATCGAATTCTCTATGTATGAAATAACATTTGGAAGACTACCATGTCCGTTCTCTTTTTGTCTCTCCAACCTGTTCATCACACTGCACATACACACAAACACTTCCTTTCAAATGCATCTTCAACGTTTGATCTTAAAAAGTGTTTTCTTAGAACAAAGCATTGCCAGGTGCCAGGCCAGGAAACAAGGTACAATAAAAGTGAATTATTCTTGTCCTACTCATAGAACATGAGTAAAATAATAATAAAAAAAAGTTAGAATTGGCAAGTAATTTTGGCTTCAAAATATCTAAACTCTCCAGCAGCTGTCCAATGCCAGAGAGATATTATTTTATACATGATATCAACATAGGAAAACATTGCACTGTAAATGCCCTCTGGAAAACACAATTCTTAACTGTTGTATACACTATTTGTTATCAAACTGATTATTTTACTCCCTCATAGGTCCAAAGAATCTGGTTCTTGGAGCCCAAATCAAGCTATATGTCAGAGGGGGGTGAATAGGTTCAAACCGATGCCTGTTTATTTCTTTGTGTGCTAATTTGCAGGCTGTACTGGGAACAAGAGAGAGGGGCAGAAATCCCTATGCTCTTCCAACAGGGAGGGGCCAGTAGACAGTGTCAAACTCAAGGGTAGCCTGGGCTGTAGCGACCACGAAATGGTTGAGTTCAAAATCCTCGAGGCAGCAAGAAAGGTGCACAGCAGGCTAGCGACCCTGGACTTTGGGGGAGCTGCCTTTGGCCTCTTGAAGAATCTGCTTGGTATGGTGCCGTGGGATGAAGCGCTGGAGGGAAGAGGGGCCCAAGAAAGTTGGTTAATATTCAAGGACCACCTCCTCCAAGCTCAGAACCAGTGCATCCCTACAAAGAGGAAGGCAGGCAGAAAAGCCAGGAGGCCTGCATGGATGAATAAGGAGCTCCTGGACATGACC
>VUYV01000036.1:137851-223454 GCA_008711295.1 Anarhynchus alexandrinus | reverse complement strand
GCCTTCCAGTACCTAAAGGGGGCCTACAGGAGAGCTGGGGAAGGACTTTTTACTAGGGCATGTAGTGATAGGACGAGGGGGGATGGATTTAAACTGGAAGAGGGAAGGTTTAGATTGAACATTAAGAAGAAATTTTTCACTTTAAGGGTGGTAAGGCACTGGAACAGGTTGCTCGGAGAGGTTGTTGAGGCCCCATCCCTGGAGGTGTTGAAGGCCAGGCTGGACGTGGCCTTGGGCAGCCTGGTCTAGTGGGAGGTGTCCCTGCCTATGGCAGGGGGCTTGGAACTCGATGATCTTCAAGGTTCTTTCCAACCTAAACCATTCTATGATTCTATGATTCTATTGTATTCCCAAAGTCACACACAACATTAAACTCTTCCTTGGTTGCACTCAACCTCCCTGAGTTTCACCAGCCTCCATCCCTCCCTCCCTCACCCGGACTCACTTAATGGCCTCTTCACAGCCTCCCTTCCTCCCTGGGATCAATGGATACCCTTACATCGCTCTCGTTTCTCACCCTGCTACTGCAGCAAACCCAAATTTGCTGCTGGAAGCTCCCTAACATTTGCCCTCATGGCACGTCCTAATGAGGGGCCTGTGACCAAGCCTGTGCACCTGTGCCAGCCGAACAGATGCAGCTGTGCAGCCACATTGCCTCTCACATGTCATGCGCACATCTTCACCCTGCTCTCCAAGGCTTTGGACTTTGTCCACTGTGCATTTATAGTAGGACCTAACAGTGGAGGCTTTAATATCCACCTGGTGAAAGTTTTGGTTGCGTTTGTTAGGAATTTATGAGTAAGGATTTGAGAACTTGGTTGCCTAATTCTTTGTGGTCTTGCTCACAAGATTTTTGATTTACACAGGGACTTTAACTAAAAGTGAAATTCTTAAAGTCAATTAAATTAGGGTGTCTTTTCTTGCAGGGACACTTTCAGATCAATCTCAGCCTCGTTTATATTGATTTTTTTCCTTGCAGAACTCATCTAATGTTGCTAGGTCCAAATGAGCACAAACATGCTTCTGTGAGGCTTTGCAGGAATGTAACGTGCAGGGTGGAAGCAAAGCACAAAGTGAGAAGCTGCAGCGCTGTTACCAGAGCAAACCAGTGTCCTGAATCCTCCATCACCTGGAGCTCCATTAACTCCTGCTGAGTAAATAACCACCTGGCACGGAGACAGAGTGCTTTCTCAGTCTATTTATTAGAAATTTTTTTGAGGGAAGGGGAGAGGAGAGTGAGGCTATGAATCTCAACTCCAGTGGTAACTAAATAAATCCAGTATATTCTTCCTAAATATAGAGTTATTCCTAAGGGGGAATAAGAAATATACTTCCTCCACTGCATGGCCAAGGTTTAAGCCTTAAGTTTGTGTCTGCGCTCTGTGGACTGTCCTAGGGAGATCGTGCCTTTTTTTTATTTTATTTTATTTCCCCCCCCATTCAGTGTCTTAAAAATAAAAGCTCAGTGAGCTCAAAGGCATTTTGTAAAGACATTTGAGAAACTAGTCACTCACAAGACCAGCCCAGTGAACAGAGTTCAAGCTCATTAAAAGTAGGGACCCTCCTCTGTCATGCACAACTCTGGTGTCACAGCAAATAGCACGAGGCAGAGTTTCCGAAGGCTGCAGCACATCAGGAAGGTGAGACAACGACTTTTAACTTCTTCCACCTCCTAAAGCAGCAGTCCACCATTGCAAAGTAGTGCAAGCGACAGGAAGGAAATTAAAACCAGCTCCATTTGACATTTTAGGTAGTGGGAGAAATAAGTGCCACCTCCCTGGGCTCTGGGTGGTGATGTGCAACGGTACCAGTATAGCTGTTTTGGAGGCGGTAGCACTGGCTCTGAAGGAGAGAGGGGGAGCGGCACCAGGCAGGCGGTCCAAGTGCCTTCCTGTGACAAGCCAACGAGGATGGAAAGGATAAAAAGCCAAGTTCACACCCTAAGGGTTAATTAGTTATTTTATTTACCCTTTACATTAAAAGCTGTGAAAACTAAAGGATCAAAAGGGTCTGCAGTGATTCTGGGCTTCCAAGCACTGCAGTAATACGGCTATTTGGGGTTCTCTGATCATTTTGATTTAATGAGAACTTTCCTATGAAAGACACAATTCACTCGCAGGCGAAGCCAGCCCGACCTGGAAGCATCAGTCGTTTATACTGCTGCTGGTTCCCAGTACATCCACAGGCAAACCACTGTTAAGCCTCTTCTTGAGTTTGTATTTACTCTGCACTGCAGCTCGAATATGCACTGGGCCTCTTTTTAGAAACGATGGCACAGACAGGCACCCATTCCTGTTTGTGAGCAGGAGCCAGCCAGCACGGTTGCCTAAAATGTTCTTCTGTCAAAATCGCCACTTGAACTGGAGCCATGCGTTCCCCTTCGCCCCGTTTGCCAGCATGGGTGAAGAAGCGCAATGGATTTTTCTCCCGGAGAGGAGCCCTCGCACCTCATCGCTGCCCCTTACACACCAACAGAGGCAGGAGAAAGCTGCCAGCTGCCACCGCAAGTGTTCCCCCCCCGCAGAAGTCTCCTGGCACAGATGTGTCTCCTGCAAACCTCGAATCAGCACAGCTGGACGACACCATCCTGGGGATGTACATGTACTGATGGGCCCTTCTGACAGCCAAGCGCTAATTAAGGCAACCTATAAATTATGATCTCTGGCTTGCCCAAAGGGCAGATAGAAGCCCTGTCTGAATGGCGGGGTTGTGCAGCCAGGAAGCCACAAATGGGCTGCGGGGCGCAGGACCTCGCATACTGCACCGGGTCGTACCTCTTCACCCCTCTGCCGGTAAATCCACCACAGAGGGTCTTAATATAGAGAAAGGTGCAAATTCATCATCAGCCCTCCCAAGAGCATACTAACTTTAACCAATGTTACAAAGTTCTCTTGGAGTCGCAGGAACATTAGGGATTTCTTTAACTATGAAGAGTATAGACATGATAATGAAAGCTGTGTGTACGAGCCAGGAGGTGTTAGCCATTGCCTGCAGGTGCCTGGGATGTGAAGTCTGTTTCACAAACATCAAATGCACCAAGTCTGAGTACGCCAAACAAGTATGCCTCCTTACCTCTTTCTCCATATTTTGATACTATCTTTGATAGGTTAATTAAAAATAATTAGTTAAAAAGCTAGTTTTTAACTTAACCTTTTTTGGTTTCCCTGCTAAGTAAACCCAGTCTTGCACAGCTGATCTCCAGAGTACTTAAAGTAGCCAAACCCTGCAAAAAGCTCCACAAAACAGAGAAACCAGGAGCTTCCAGGTATCAGCATGCACCACTGGACATATCTGGATCCCATCTCAGAGTGACACCTGGGAATACCCCTTAGTATTCCCCATATCTTGGCTGTAATAAGAAGGAAGCCAAATGTATGAACTAGAAGGGGGGACCTGCAGTATATTCCAGCCATTCCCCATGTTGGGATGCTCATCAGACTACTGCAGATGTGGTGGTGCCTACCTGGCACCGGGGCCCCCTGATTCCCCACCAAAACATCACTCCAGCAGAAACCAGCACTGCCTCCAAATGGATTTGTCCTGTCCACTCACCACAGCAGTTCATTCTGCCTGTTCCTAGTGTTCCTGCAGCCATACTACGTCTCAGAAAAAGCTCATATCCAGCTGAAAATAAACAGTTTTTTCCCAGGATATTATTCTGCTGAACCCATTCCCTGATCTGCTCTCCACACCACCTCACAAACGTGAATGCCAGGTATGGGAGGCCAGCAGCAGGAAGAAGCTGTGGTCGTCCCTTCAATGTACTTGCATTTGCTGCATAAAAGTGATTGGGAAACCACAGGTTTCATCCAGGTGTAGTGAAACCAGACTCCTAAATTTACTTAAAGCACGACTATGTTCAGTGAAGTTGTGCCTGAATGTAAAGGTGTTATTTTCAAGAACTTCCCTGTGCCCAGTATCAAAATTGGTTTAAGCTCCTTGAGGCACACAAAATTGCTGCAGATCTCTACTGGGATTATCTTCCAGGAGTCATAATTTGTCTCTGTGTCACATCTAGTGTCTTATTTGCACTTTTAAGGGCCTAAATACATTACTAAAAAAAAAAAAAAAGGCTTTTACTAGCTGTGGAAAATAAAAGGGTTGTAGTCTCATGGATAATTCTGAAAGTGAGAGATTTGCTCCAAGTGAAAATCTGCATTGGTACCCTCATTGATTAGGCAGCTGGCTGCCCCTGAAGCAAACCAAATAACTCAAAAAAACCCCACCTCACTCCTAAGTCTTAAGAAATGCTTTTCCAATGTGTCTTCCTGGAAAGTGCTGCGTAAACTGACTGTGGGGAGCCAGGTCCAGTGGAGTGGTAAGGCAATGACACCTCTCTGCAGCCTGAGCCATGTAGCATGGCCGCCTCCTCAAAAGAGCCCTGAAAGAGGACAAAGTCACCAGCACTGGCATTTTAGAAAGCAGAGAGGCCTTTTACTGGGGCTGTGATAAGGCTTTCAAACTTTATAAATGTGTGTCTTTGGGAGAGAAGGACAACGGCAATTGCCATTTCAAAGAAGTCTTTTTTTCTGTTTCTTTTGTAGAAGTGAAGTCTGAGAGTCTGTGCAGATTCAGAGGAATTGAATCCTGTATATATCCTAAAAAAAAGCTCCTAGCATTAACATTTCTGATGGCATATACAATGTTTTAATGCATCTGTAAGCTGGAGAAAGAAGGAGAAAACCTCAAAGCATATTTTAATGGAGGTAAACAACTAAACCTCTACAAAAAGAACCTGAGAGGGGATACAGGAAGGAAACAGCATGACTGAATGTGATCTTGCAGTATGCATTCACAGGACACAGGGAGAAACGAGCTGTGACTACACCTTGGGCTGGAAAAGGAGTCCACTATGGCTGTGCTGAGAGGTCCTGCTCTGACTCCAACACTCGCAGGAGGACAGCAGTAGCTCTAAGAAATTTTTGGGGGGTGTGAGTCTTAACTGATAAACCTAATGAGCCAGCAAGGGCAGTGGGGCAGCTAAGAAGGACTGGTGATGCTACTTATAACCTTAGTAATGTATCAGAAGGGGGGATACTGCTCCATTAGTGTAAATCCATATTAATAAGCAAATGCATTTTTCATCTTTACACCCTGTTTAGTGATAAAAAATACTCTAATATACCTTGGAAGATCCCTTATTCCAGGGCAGACCTACAAAATTCTGAACTAATGGATTTCATTCTGCGACAGTTACTTGAGAATTGATGCAATTTTATTAAGAGATCCACAAACAGCTAGTAAGAATTCAAGCTTACTGCCGGTGTACTTAAATTCACCCTGCAGGAGTCTACAGCAGTGCTTGAAAACATTTAGAGGCTTGCAGAAGAGTCTGAAAAGCACAGCTGTTGAGAGTCTACAACCTTGGGTTGTAGGGTCCCCAAGAGTGTGGCTGGCAATCTGCCACGGACATCTCCGCAGGAGCCCGGCTCACGCAGGTAACATGGGTTGACATTCTCCAGAGCTACTTTTATCTTGGCAAGCATTAGCCTGAGCTGGCTTTAGAGAGGAGCAAAATTATAAAGCCTGTAAGGCAGGTGTCAACATGAGCTCCTGTAAATTTCACCTTTTGTAAGGAGCTTCCAATTAACAACATGATATAGACAGTAAATAATTATTTTTCATGTTTTCATCCAACACCTCGCTCGCCCTGCGCCCCTGCAGAGCAGACTCTTTCTGTCACTGTGAGCCTTTCTAGCAATGCTCTTATGTAGCTTGACTCACCAGAGGGCTATCTGCAAAAGACAGATGAACAAATGTGCAAACTATTAAGATTTTGAACATTCCTTTTTTTGGGGGTATTGTTAATACTTGAAAAATGTTTTCGGCTTTTATTTCTTTCTTTTCTGCAACCATCACAAATATGGTGGCTGAAGGGAGCAGCTCTTGGCGGGGAGAGAACAGAGGGAGAATCTTTCTTCCCCTTGTGAATTCCAAGTCCTAAAACATGAGAATGTGCTAAATGTGTTTAACCACAGGACAACGTGTTTTCTATTTTAAATGACTTCCAGTTGATTTCTTGTGCTTGATACCTATTTCATTTCTGGTTAGGAACAGTGTTTACCACAGAGGCTTCAGGGCAGAAAGTGCATCATTACTATGGCCCAACACTCCTTCATTCTTTCCTTCACTTCGTGCCACTTTGGCTCCCCAAGAAACTTTTATTTAAGCACCTTTTCAGCACAGAGACCTGTTCTTGGGCATAGACGTGAAAATAATTTGTAGCTCCTAGTGGAGGAGACTTGAGCTAGCTACAAGGAAATGCAGCTATTAGGTGCTTCCCAGGAGAATGGTGCACAGGCTATAATCTCTCTGAAACTGCTCTTAATTACACTTTGGAGCATAGATACATCTCAACACAGGGCAGTAAGGGTATTTTAATGGAACTGTTCTTCTCCATATTCCCAGTCCCTTCTACTACAGGTGGAATATGCGCTTTAGTGACAGCAACTGATATAGCAGAATCCTGACATTTGGGGCTGTTAATGCATTTCTGCTTTAAATAAACACTCTTTACAGTCAGTCACTAGTTTAACTGTTTAATTATACTCTTAGGATTATAAGACCATACTGTCCAAGTGCTTCACAAGTAGCATGCCCTCAGTAAGGAAATGATGCATTTCCAGCCCTGAAAAGCAGAGGAAGAAAGTACAGCAGCAACACCACTGCGTGTGCTTTGGTATAGCTGAGAGTAATTAGCTAAGGCAGAGCCATCCTTGGAGCCAAGGTGAGGCTGAGCCAAGGCAACCATTGTTTCAGTGAGATTTAGTACCAATTAACTCTGTATAGCATATACACAGAGAAGGTGAAATCAAGAGAAGGCATCTGAGAGAGGCAGGATGAGGGAAAAAGTGACTGTAGTCTCAAAGGGGTCTGTCTTCCCACTTTCAGAAAATAATTTGAAATAGTGGATGATGTGTGTGGCAGATACATGAGGTGCGGCAGACAAACCTTTTGGCACAGAGGTGCTGAATTCAACACAGTATTTGCTTACTAGTCAAGGGCAGTTCTACTTTGCTGAAATAAGGGATGGATCTCTTACAATAGTAATGAACAAAGAGATCCATTTATAGTGCTGCAGAAGCCTACTATTTGAGTAGGTTTTTCTTTACATTTATATTTGGGGGGGGTAGACAGCAAAATAAAACCTGGTGTAACTTACACAACCAGTGAAAATATGAAAATGCTGGTTTTTAAATTGTCTTGTGTGTCTTTTACTCAGTTATATTTGCACATAATTAATATAAAATACTTTCAAGCAAAATTGTCCCTTTACTTCCACCTCTGGTATCTTTTCATGCCTTTTGTATTCTGAATATACAAACATATCTGTCCTCAGACAAGGAGCAAGGCATTGAGATTGAACTCTTGAAATGAAATGTTGACATACTGGATGAGTAGACGTGTAGCTCATTCCTGTAGGATGTGTATGGGTCAAGGTTGTAGCATGATTGAACTAGGTACTGGAGACATTTTGATTGAAATAGAATTTATATTGGCTAGGAATCCAATGTTAACATATATAACAACAAAAAGTACACTTGAGGATGATAAAAATACAACTTTCCAAGATAAAAATAATATCCTCATCCCAGGAAGTAGAATGAGTTTTTCAAAGGGAGTAAGAAATACATTTTTCTTCATCTGTCTACACTGGAGTTTGTCCATTTTAAGCTCCTGCTGTCAGCAGTTCTACTGGAGGCAGAATGGTAACTTTTTTGGCTTCATCTGATCCAGCATATGAACATCTTTATGAAGCAGCAGTAACAAACCCAATAAGGACAGGAACCTCTTTTCGACAAATAACAGAGCCTTAGGCATCAAGATTACAGTTAAAATATAGAAGGAAAAAAACCCCAAACCCCGTACAGATTCACAGTGGGTGATGCTCAAGCCCCGGAAATTTCTCTGTGTTCCAAAGGCTTGAGGAGGAGCGGACGCTCAAGACCTACTGTGAGTCCCCTGACATGGTACTTCCCTCCCGTTCATTACACCAGCATCCCTACTTGACAGCAAGGAAAGTCACTCTGGAGCTCATGATCCTTGATGACACGTAGTGCACGTACCACTTGAGATGCCTCACTGAATTCGTGCCCAGTTACTGTAGTCCCCACTGGCTATTTTTACAGCTCAAGAATTGCAGTGACAATATTTTCCCTCTTCCCACATCCTTTCAAGGTTTATTTGTGTTTGTGTTAACTTTCTAAGCTCTTCCCTAGCTTCTCCTGACCACGGTAAAAGTAGAGTCCTCTGTCCAGCTCTTACACAGCTCGGTATTCCTTTACAAGTTTAGATTTTTGTCTGGAAGTGATGAAGGCTGCATATTCTGCAGGATAGCCAATGCATGCTCATGCTTTCACTCCATTATTTAAACTTCCTGGAGTGGACAGGCTTCTGATCTAACTCCCATTTTAGTGCATTCCTTCTTTGACCTAATGTAGAAATAAAAACTTTATATCTATATATTCTGATACAGAGTCGCACCCTCATGCTTTGGTAGGCATGGTACAAACAGCCGTTACCAGAAGCGCAGCCTAGCCCAGCTTCCCCAGCTACCCCAGAATTTCACACAGACATCCTGAAGACCTTGACTGGTGCCCAGATGACTAGCCCGTATGATGGTCCAGCTTACCATTTGTCACTGCTTCCCACGCTCCAATCATAATCCTGGCTGCAGAGTAGACACAGGACCCCAGCAAAAGTTTCAGGAAAAAAATCAAAGAATGCTCCTGTCTATTTTGTGTTTGTATATAAATATTAATGGTCACTTGCAGTTATGAAAACTTTGAGAAATTATGGGGAAGAAAAATCAACGGAAGTGACATTAAGTCCAATTAATTCAATTGACTGGCTGTAGAGGTTGGGTAATTACTTCATCTCAGCACAAATACGCTTGTGCCTTTATGGAATGCACTAAGATCCCAACTTTGGCTCTGGCCAACATGAAAAGGAAGGCTTTGTAGGATATTCAGTAATTTCCACAGCTAATTTGGCTACAAATCAGCCAAAGGACCTGCCACTGAGCACTCATTTTCCAGACAAAGAACATCCAGTCTATTGCATTAAAGCAGAGAAGCGGTTTGGAGAGGCAGGCGCTTTCTAGAATTTTGTTGTTGTTGTTGTTCATTCCCATTTTAGAAAGTAATCAAAGAAAATCCTATTTTTTGATGCATTATTCACTTGGCCTGCCATGCGGAGAAAATTGGGTTTCTCTCGGTCTGAAATTTCTTCCTGGAAAAAAGCTGCACAGATTCAAAGCACCGCTCTGTCGATTTGACTATATTATTGGAACATTTTTAAAAGTTTTTTTTTAATGTGTTAGTCAACAGTCAGCATATTAAGACGTTCTTGGCCCCACAGCATGCAAATGGACTCAATAAGACCTTTGAACTGGAAGAAAGGGGACTTTGGACTGAGCTATTTTCTTCAAGATTCATATTCATTCTAAGAAAATAACTTCTGAGCAATTGTGTAAAGCTTAGACTCAACTGAGCAATGAAGAAGTGAATTTGAAGATTTACAGCTCACGCAGTTTCTTAAGGAGGAGTGTATTTGGGCTGTTCAGGCAAGAATCTGAAATACAGTATAGAGAGAAGAAAAGCAGGTACTGTTCATATTCCAGAAAAGACAGCTGGAAATCATTTCAAATTTAGAACTACTGGCATGCACGGTGCATCCATTAGGTATTGCTGTTAGTCAGCACATTCTGACAATCATCCCTACACAATGAATTTGGAAAAATAAATGATAAAGATATGCCAAAGAGGAAAAATAAAAGAGGGCAGTTGTCTATAGAATATGTCTGATAGCTTGTGATTCCAGTAGTGTCTTTTCAAATACCTGGGGAAGCTTAAGAAAACTAAGTTAGAAAATTGTTACTTTGTTACTCCAAAAAAAAAAGCTTTTTGGAATGGAAAAAAAGAATCATCAACGCACTCAAGCGTATAGCTCACTCTGGTGTCAGTTGCAAGGAAGCTGGAAGAGAATAAAAAGGGGCAAGTGAAAACTAATATGGATTTATTTTTTTTTTTAATATGAGAAATTGAAGCCAATGAGCGATCAAAGCAATATAAGGCTCAAAGGGGCTCCGGGTTTCTCCTGATTTCTGTGATTGTCCAGTGGTTCCTCTTTCTCTGTGAGGACTTTGGTACCTTTCTTTCACTTGTCTTTTTTTTTTTTATACCATTTTTGCCCTCCTCGCCAGCAGTAGCCTGAGCAGTGCAGGCTGGTGCAACTGTGTTCACGTGACTGTGTTTCTGTATGCTCTGAACAGCACTTTTTAGGGACTGGATCACACGCAGGCAGAAGGTCTAGCAAAAGGGACATGGGATCTTTTCCTCTCCTTCCCCTCCCCAGGTCAGCCAGCACCACACGTGTTCCCGTGCCAAATGCCCGGAGACATGCAGCCCCTCCATTTCAGACAGAGTCTCATCCTCTGTTTCTGTGCTCCAAGATCCACAGTGTGACAAAACGCAGAGCAACTTTTAGTCTTTTTCCAGAATTGCCGGTCTTCTGATGGGATAAGAGGAGGGATGGGAACTGCTTTGGGGAGCAGTCATACTGTCCTGCTGACTTCCAGGAGCTGAATGTGGGTCTTTAGCTCTAGCACAGCGTGCGCATGAGTTTCCCCTGTCAGTGAGCAGGGGTTGCACCAAAGTGTCTTGTAGAGAGAAAACTAAGAAATAAGCAATGGAGATTGGTGTTTTGGTTTATTATTTAAGAAAATTAAAGGAAAAATTCAGGCAGGAATTAAGTCTTGGCGACTCACCTAGTTTGGTTTTTTATAGTGTATTGGAAGACTCTGCAAATGCTTTTGCCTTTGATACTTGCATTCCTTCACTTCTGCTATTGAGGGACCCTCGTGACTAACAAGTGTGAAACGTGCCGCTGCCTGTGTAATGTTTCACCATGGTAATTAAAGTTCATGGTAGCAGAGGGAGGTGGGGAATTGTTCATAGGTGCTGCAGCCGAAATACGCAGGAGTGCAGGGTAGCTGGGACTTGCAGTGCTGTTTCATTTACTTACATTCCTACTAATGGCTCTGAAAAGCCAAAATGCAGTTCTTCACTGCTGCAGAAGGATGTTGCAGCAGAGCATTTCTGATTGTCACTTTGCACAGGACCTCTAAGCAAAGGGTGGAGTCATCCTCACTCCCTCTCCAGTGTCTGTGTGATGGTGATAGCCCTCATCCACCCCAAAGGCCAAGGCATCCCCTTCTCCTGGGTGTCTCTGACACAGTAAAATAGACAGTGATGCAAAGGCAAAAGATCATTGAATATGTCAAAACTTAAGTCAGCCTGGCCTTGGGATGGATCACAGCTCCAGTCATCCACAGCTAGTCAGTATTTGTCGAGTTGTCCATCACCATAGTTCCAGGATGGGACAGAGTTTCATAGCTTATGATGCAGGAAAACATAAGTAGTAATACTGGACGAAAGTGACTTGGTTACAGAAAACTTGCTTCTGAAGAATGCATTCAACAAGAATATTCAGGTGATCAAAACATTAAAAGAGTAATTCTAGACTGAATAAAACATTTTCTTGGACTGAAAAATATTTAAGATGTTTAGATGTGATAAAACACAGCAGATTCCAAAATGAAGTGTTATTTCTGCATGAAATAGAAAATTATTGATTTTTAAAATATCTAATTGATCTCCTTATACTTTTTCCCATTTTTTATTTAAGAAATAATTTGAAATTGAGTTGGACATATTAAATGCTTCAGTTGAGCCAATTTTGCAATTTTTATTGAAAAAAAAAGATATATACAATGTCTTGTTGATCTCAGCCTATGTCTGTCTCTTCACAAAATGTTGACTGAATGAATAATAAAATATTCAGCTTAAATACATTACAAGCCTTCAAATTTGAGGCTTCAAAAATTAAGCTGGAAATGTAGTGGGTATCATATTTGCAGGCTTTTTTTTTTCTTGAAATGGTATAACCTGGAACAGCTATGTGGGGTTTTTTTTCCTTCTATTTTTTCATCTTTTGTTTTTTCTTTTTCAATTACCTCATCTTTTCATATTTCAAAACTGAGACTTTTAAGGATCTTTCTTGGAAGGCTTAGACAAGTTCTTATTTTTATTTAAACTACGCAAATAAAACTTTGAGAAATTTAATATGAATAAACCCATACTGGCATCAACTAAACAGAATTCATAGCATTAATGGAATGTGGTAACAAAGTTTAAGGGATTTGGATCTGATCTGAGAAGCCTCTAGCCATTCAGGTGTAGGTACAGTCTCCTCATTTTAATTACTGATGCATAGAAAATATCTAACAGGAAAGGAACAGGTCCTAGGTCAGAAATAACTAACAGCTAATTAAGATACAATCAAATGTTCGTGCTGTGGCCTGCTGCAACCACCGGGGACTCCCAAATATTTATTTCCATGTATCTATGCTAAGCTGTAACCATCCAAACACTTAAAGCTTGCAAGCATCTTCTCCTTCAAGCCTCTGGCAGTAAACCTTTGTCTTCTGTTCGAATATCAGAGACTAGCAGCTTCCGAGAGTCACAGTCTAACTAGTATTTTAAAAGTTTCTTGATTTATTCAAAAGTCAACTTTCACTGAGGTCACTGAGCATCTTCCCATTACCCAGGTCCTTCCTGACACTCAGATGGAACACACCCATTATAGACTGAGTCTCACAAAACAGGCATCCAAAAGAGAGTATAGAGGCACCGGCAAGTGAGTTGTCTCATAGAATTAGCTGTGCTGCACCGTACATATTAATTTGCAGTAACCTCAGAGAGGTTTTGTGGCTCCTCAGACTTCATAATCCTGTTCATACTAAAATGTTCGAGTAATTCAAAGAATACTTAATAACTTGCAATATTTGGTTATTGACATTCTAAAACTTCCTTTTAGTTATTTTTCATGCAGCCTGTTGGCTCAGGTAGACACAATCCCCTGCCGCTGCTGGATGGAATGTCAGGTTTGCTTCTCCAACACTTTTGTTTCTTATGATTTGGCCATCGAAGCTCTGAGAAGATTAAAATACAAACCTCTTACTTTGTGTCATCTGCAGTTTGCAAACAGAGGGGACAAACTGCATAACATGGAATTACATTTGCTAAAGAACTTCCTTCTCAAGAGGAGTCAGAAACTCATTCTTGCAGATATCAAGAGAAGAAAAAGACGAAGAAAAGAAAAGAAGAAAAAGAGAGCTAAGGANTTTGCTTCTCCAACACTTTTGTTTCTTATGCTTTTGCCATCAAAGCTCTGAGAATATTAAAATACAAACCTCTTACTTCGTGTCATCTGCAGTTTGCAAGTAGAGGGGACAAACTGCATAACATGGAATTACATTTGCTAAAGAACTTCCTTCTAAAGAGGAGTCAGAAACTCATTCTTGTAGATATCAAGAGCTTTGAAGAAAAAGAGAGCTAAGGTCCTAAAAAAATCCTCACTGTGAATGCACAAGTGCTGATTCGAAGCTTCTCTCCATTTTTGTTACACATCTGAGTAGGCTGAGGGACAGCCCATTTCCACACATTTACATGGAGAAAACACCCTCCATTCAGCTGCTTCTTTAACTCCCTGCTGAGGGAAGGTTTGCAGAGTCATTTGTAAGCAGAAGAAAGGATCACATCATTAATGAAGTTTCCATCTCCAAAGGTATTTAACACTGATATCACAGAACTTGTAAGAGGAAAAAACATACAGGTCATGGAGTCTACAGTTGAGGAAAGACTCTATTATCTACACATCTTTTAAAACCCTGGTCTCTGTGATACTTTAGTGCTTTAAGAGAGGTAGGATTTCTTCCCTCCTCTTGCTGCCAGACACTTCACAAAGTAAAAGTTAATTTGACATATTTTCAGCACTTGATAGGAAACTAATTCCTAATACTAAAAAACATGATTTCTTTAAATTGTCTCAAGCCAGGTACTAATGGTATAAAATCCTCAACTTTTTGACTGCCAGAGTCCCTCACATCTATCATTCCCTCCCTGATCCACTTAACCCATAGTGTTGGCCCCCCAAACTGAGTTATCATCAGATGAAAGGCAAATGAGAATGATGCAGTAAGAACACTGTGATTAGCCCTGAAAACTTTTACATATTATTTTACATGTCTAGACAAATCCCACAAAGCCTAGTAACCAAAATAGAAATTGTTTCATATATATCAAATATACGTGAAACCTTGTGGCTAACCAAAAGCAACCACCTGTATCAGCTACCATGAGTTAGAGCTAGTTAGCACAGATCTCAGCATAAGCCTGTGAACTTTAACCGAATTTCTGCTGTAGTAGACGAAATATGATCAACCGCCTGCCCCAAACAACAGAGCAGTCTTTGGTGTGCTCAGGGAAATAGAGAGTGAAACTATGCAAAAAAAAATGTTAACCTTCAAGGAGTACAGAAGTGTCCAGGACATGTCTGGAACAAATTGATTGTGGATGTCAACAACCGTGGTGACAGCAAATCAGGAAACAACAGCTTAGGCTGATCAGAGAAATCTCCGATAGGGTATTTTCCTACCCAATACCATTCCTGAGGAAACCTAGGAATGAAGACTGAGGTCTTCCCAGGAGTTCCTGATGAATTTGGTGGGGGACCCACAACTCTGCACCCAGATCCAGAACTACGTCTTCAACCTTTGTGGGGGGCAGTGAGGAGGGAAAGAACCCAGGAAACCCCCTGTTCCTGTGCCAGGAAGAACTACAGCGTGGCAGGAGCCACCACGTTGACCTGCCCAACCTTCCTCTGGGACTGTGCCATCTCACACACAGAATAAGGAGCTCATGGAAGAAACCACTATGCTCAACTGCCCTATTTTTCTCCCCCACTACACTGTCTGCCCCACAAGACAGAGAAGTCCTGTGATCCTTAAAATTGCACACATTTGTGAGTAAAGTGTTCTTGTACCCAAATCCACAATACTATCTTCCAGGCACTCCACACAGAAGAAATATATTAACCTGCCTGGAGAGCTCAAACTTTCCACTGACAAAACTTTACATCTGTGTAAGATGTAAGATCCAGAGCCACTTCATGGCATGGAGAAGTGATAAGCAATAGAGGCTTACATTTATTGCAGTTCTTTGGGATGTTGGCAGGCCCTGGATGAGGTAAAGGAAGACCCATTCTTTGCTTCTAATCACTCTCATCTAGGCAAACAAAAGATTTGTCAAGTTAGCCTGAAGTACTTGAGCTTAAGCCTTACGGATGAGGATTGTACATACCTGAGCCTACATGTTTTGTTAAGGTTTGTGTAATAACAAATACGTTGCTTCATTTACATCATGCACTATAACCCAGAGAGAGAGAAAAATCCACAAACTACGCAGGTTCCTGTATACTCATTGAGGGCTTGAAGAGAAAAAATACGAGAGATGGCTACACTTTCCAGCAGAATAAATCCTGGTCAGTAGCACTGGGGATGGCAGAAAGAACGTGCAGACAGAAAGCCAAATAAGTTGACAGACTTTCTGCCAATGCGTTGCCACCTACTTCAGGTGAGTTTGAACCAGCCTGCATTTAGTCCCAGTTGGTGAAATGCTTTCTTCCTATCCTGCTCTCTCTGTGTTGTCCCCATTATCTGTCCCTTAACTATATGCTATTATTTGCCCTTTGAACTTTTCTCCTTTGCTAACAGTATTACGGATACACCAAGAAAAAGCAAGGAAGGAACAGGTCCATAAATAAGCAATTTGCTGCAGCTTCGGCTTTGGCATCACATATGCCTGTGCTCATTTGCCTTCACTAAATGCTTGCAGACAAGAAGAGACTGGACCAATACAGCTCAAATCAGCCTTTATATTCAGAAAATGGTCTGTGTTCATTCTCTTCGCTGAGAATAAGACTGGTTTAGCTTCGATTCAGTTTAATCCGTGACTGAAAGATTTAAAGTAAATCCAAATAAATGTTGCCGTTGCTCTCAAACAAGGTGCGAAAAAGTATGCAGCTTTCTGCGTTGCTTTAATTTCACTATATAAATTCACACCTAAAGTTATATTGGTGTCACGTTCTCAAGCAGCAAAGCCTTTTGGGACTTCCTGTCTCTCTTGCTCTGCCTTCTGTTTTCTTATTCTTTTCAAGGTTAATGACATGATTACCCAAACACAGTGATTTATTCATCCCTTATTATTCCAAGGAAGTTGTTAACAAGTCATGGATTGGGTGTTAGGTTATTTAAGGCTATTAACAAGACATGCAAATACTCAGACGTGTACTTGTGACTGACACAGAACTGCACTAGTAAAACACATACATTTTAAAGCTTCCCCTGGCTCAAACTGTATGGGTAGCACGGCTTAAAGTTGTCCTGATCCATTAAGGTCTTCACAGCACTTAAATGCTGCTAACGCTTTCTGACTTTTTAATTGCTCTTCAAAGGGTGCTGGCAGCATGCTGGGCACACAACGCAGACTCAGCACGAACCAGAGCAGGAGACCAGTTATCAAGGAAATAACGTTATTCCTAATGTCCTGACTGAAGAGGTCACGAAGGGAGGTTGTTTTGTTTGGAAACAGTAAGCTCTTTGGCAAAAAGGGGAGGAGAGTCCAAAATAAATTCCCTGAGGCAGAAGCTGTGGAATTAAGGAGGTGGCAGCGTTTGCACAGGAGAGCTAAGAACAGGAGTGCTTCAGAAATAGGATTTTCTTCACTCTCCTTTTTGCTCTAGGAAAGATACAGCAGAGCAGCAGAAAGCCATAGTATAGGAACTAGCGGAGACAGGGAGAGGTCTGAAGTCTTCTTATCGTGGTGACAAAAAAGCTCCATCTATCAAGGAGACTGAGGTTTGAGGAGGAACTGGCTGCCCCCACCACAAGTGAGGAGTCTCAGACATAGGAAGGGGACTCACAAAAGCCATTGCAAAAATAAAAAAACCTTCTTAAATTAATAAGCTACACTGAGGTGTGTGCCTTGTGCCTCCCTTTTGGGGGTAAGAGACACCAGCTGACAAACTTCGAGCTGACTGGTTTGGAAGCCAGCATCCAGGCAGAGGCATTAGCTGAGACCCAAGGGAAGAGAAGACAGCATTAAACTGGAGGAGCAGGAGGGGATCAGCACTTCTGGAAGCGACTTGGGTAGGGCTTGCTTGGCAGAGCTTGTACCTGGCACTGGCAGTCTGGTACCCAACAGCATTATCAATGCAGTGCCTAGCTGAGCATCTAGCAACGTATAGAGATACCAGGAGACTTTTCTCAGGAGCTGGAGCAAAGTGTGTCTGTTTAATAACCTCCTCCTTTCAGAAGGACCAGTTACTTCCAGGAAATACTTCAGTATAACCCGCACCTCTAAGTGACTAGCCAAGGGCCAGATCATGAAACTAAACATATTAAACATGGAAAATCAGTCTGTCCAGACCTTGCTTTCAGATCCCAGCCAGACTGCTTTGTTCTGCTTTTCCCCAGAAAGAAGCAAACAGCGATGCAACTGGAATACATGAGACCATTTAATTTAGCATAAGAAGTTTCTTCAGCCCTAGCTGAACACTGAGTGCTAGTTTTAGGAGCACAAGACAAAGGTTTATTCGCAGTGAGTATGATAGCACATGTGAGTCTCGTAAATGCCTGTTGATTTGACCTAAATGTCAAAATAAATAATCCTCAATTAGTGGGTTAGAAATGTATCATTCTGCTTCAATCTTGAACTCCTCTAACAGGGAAGTGGAATACCCCGTGGCATGCTTTGCTAGAGCCAGGCCGGACGCCCCCAACAAAAGTCAGCATAAGGCCACAAACACAATTGCATAGGACTGTGCCACTTGAGAACCTGGCCATAGGACGTCATAATACATTCATTTCTAAAATGGGAGCAAGGTAGAAGGCATCAAAAGGTCATTTATTTTACCTACTGGCCCCAAGGCAGTATGAGACATACCTAAATTGCTGACAGTTTTTTGTCTAAAACGTCTGCTCTCTTGCTGGGGTAAGTTACACCACAGACCTCTGGTCTCAGAGGCAGCTGAACGTAAAAATGAAAACGTTTCAAATGAAAGTCACAACTAACACATTAGATGTCTGTTAAAGGGGAGAACTATTGCATAGAACCAACGCACATAGCAGTACCACAAATGCATGTAGATGTGTAATGTTGCATATACGTTAGTTTTGTAATTTAAGAGGGGATGCTGTGAAACCCAGAGGTCTGATCAAACAACACTTTCTGCATTGTATTCTTCTGCAAAAAAAGTTGCTGAACTTTCAGCTGATCTAATCCATTTCTAACTGTATCCCCTTTCCCTGTGCAAATAGCCTGCTGTGCATGAATAATTAGCACCCTGGTCCGAGGCCAGGGAGCCGAGCAGCCCCGCTCACCTCAGCGAGACTGCCCGTCCGGTTGCGGCTCCGACGGCAGTCACGCGGGACGTCTGCTTCTTACATCACCGCGGCAGCAAGTGCACATTCAGCCATTCCATACATTACTGCAGATACAGGTCAACTGCTTTGCCATGCCCTGCAAAGCAGCCTAATTCCTCTTCTCTGACTTCATAAGCTCCGTTTGGAAAAGACCTGTTAGAGACCAACGTAAAACAGCTATTAGAGAAGCAGCGTAGCAAGACAAGTTATTTTTTGAGACCAAGTGTGACAAATATTTTGCAATACATTCAGCCATGTAAAGCTCTGCAGATTTTGGCAAGATCCCTTGAAACCTATGTCACAAAAGCACTTCACACAAGCGTCTTGGTTTTCACAGAGGCTGCTACGGTCCATTCACCGCAACAACTTTTAGTCTCCAGCTCCTTATGACTTCAGTACAGCACTTGACTCCATGTGTAAAACTGAGCATATACAGGAATGCTTCTCAGTCTTGGCCTTAAAGCTAACGCTGCTGGGTATGTGCCCCCTTTGAGGACTTGGCTTTAATCTTGGTGTTTGTTTCATTTGTAACCTGAAAGGACAGTCCCAAGTCTGATCAATACACTGTGAACATGTGAGAAAAGAGATGCCAAGGATCTAGGGGAAGCAAAATAAAATTTTCTTTATAAAAATATTCCAACACTGCACACTAATTTTACAGCCAACAACAACTCATCCTTTATCACATCTGGAAGAATAACTGATTAAAAAATGTTACATTGTCCTCTCAAATTATTCTTTTATCATTACCTGCCAGCATACTGGCTCACAAATTTCTGAATATATAATGGTGTTCTGAACCTTCCTTAATAGAAAGTTTTGCAAATAACCTGCCCAACTCCAACCTCATTATTATAAAGTATTTGAAGACTGCTGCTTTTTTATTATTATTTTGAATATTTGTGAATTTTGAAAACTGGAGAAAAATAAAATCAGTTTAAAATTCCACACAAATTCTCTTTCAGTCACCTCCAGTAACTGATCTAAGCAGCTCTGCAAAAAAGACAGTGTGCACATTTCATTTTATTCATTTCCCTAGTGACTAGGAAGCACATTTTCAAGCTTGAGATATATATATATATTTTAAATTGGATTTCTACACAGACAGTTTTGCATGATATGAAGTTTAGTCCTTCCCCGACATGCTCAGAATCTGCAAATGCGTTGTTCTAGTATAGATGAAGGCTGGCCTCTCACTCACCAAGAACGTGTCTTCACCAAGGGCAAGAACACAAACCAGGGCTCTGCAGCAGAGACACGGGCATTGGAAGAGCTAACACAGTCAGCCACTGCAACTCAGATAGAACGGTTATTTGAGAGGCAATAAAAAGTCAGTGTTTAAACTATCTCTCAAATGGTGTGCATGCTCCTAATCCCTTTCAGGACAAAGTCATACAGTTGAGCTAAAGTTACCTTTAATGTCAGTTTTAAGCTAAGTTGTTTGGCTTTGTACTGGAAGAAGAAATCACAGTGCTCACTTGGACCAGTCATAGCTAAGGAGCAATTTAAAACCACCTCCCCTCAGCTGTTTGCTAATACATCTCATCTGCAACACTCTATTGACAGCACCAGTGTAGAAGGACTAGTGCATCACATGAGAATGAAATTTTGCTAAGTCAGCCCACCATATTTTAAAAGAATAATGTGCTTTACATGTGTTAACTGAGCAGGGCTATGGCATTGGTAGATAAAGACAGACTTCCCTACTTGTAATAAACTACATTTCACATGGTCATGTTTTGACAAAGGTCTGTATCATGTTACCTACCAATACTTTTTTCCAATTGTGAGGTTTGTGATTTAATGAGATCCTGCTGAGTCTGAGGTAAGTAAACAGGTTGCATTCTGATATGATGTGCTCGGAGTCAGAGGGCATCAGACAGCAGAGCTTTTAAATTGCATTCACTTTTAACTGTGATGCAAATCCTTTTCTAACAGCAAAAGCCAAAGTAATACGGACTGAAATTCTAGCAGTGCTTAAGTCGCTGGGATTTTGTCATTGATGTTAATAAGGACAGAATTTAACCTAAATATTCTATAAATTATTATCAGTCTCTGCAGGTTTTGGAGTTCTAAGCCATCCTGTGTTTTAGTTAACAGTGATATGTAAGTCTGTGACCACTTTTATCACAAGTCATATATTGAAGTGAATAGTATAAGCATATAGATAAGTTGTATTTCCTTCTAAACAAACCATACACATTTGGAGAATGAAAGTTCAAAGCAAATGCCAGGTGGAGTTTGGTGGATTCCTTCCAGCCACCAAGATGAAATACTTTTTTTTCTGTGTATGCATTCTGCACCTTTTGAAAATAATCAAACAAACAATACTCAAAACTGGAAGAGTTCCTGCTCTTCAAGCCTTTAGCTCTCACTATTCCCCTCCATTATATATAGCTCTTGCCCAGTCTTTGCTGTGCCTCATAGACAAGGCTAAACTGTGGAGCTGTGATTCTCAGCACGTTCCCTACTATGTCTTTGTCTGTTCATGCGTGCAAAGCAGGGGAAAAAGGTAAATTTTGAAAGTCTGATTTTCTGACTTTCCTTACTGTTACTTGCAGTCTGAATTTCAGGAAGATATATAGTAATTTTTTTTGGTACAAGTTATTTTGCTGAAATTTAGTGGTCAGACCAAAATAAAACCCCAACCCAAGACCTCAAAATGTAGAGCAGCAACCTCTACTTCATAGCGCAGTGGTCCTGTCCTTCAGAGAGGCTAATCAATCAGTCTTTGGTGGAGCCACTCAACTAAACCAGGAGTAAGACTCATCTTCCCTAGCCTTAGAGACTGAGACTCCACGCATAAAACTCATGTGGTGAGGTGTGGGTATTTTTAATATTGATGTCTACATCTCAAAGTTAGTTGTCTAAATTTTCTTTACAGTCACTACAGAAAAATAAGCATTTCTAGGATATGAGTCATCTCATCCTACTACAGATGTCTAAAATATGTCATAATAATTGTGCCTGAGAAGTGCCTGTTTCTCACCCGTGATTATAAAGGAAGTCTTGAGTGGCTAGCTCAGATGTAGACATCTGTATGGTTGATGTTTAAATTTTCTGACAAATCTCATTCCATTTCAGTTCATGACAGGGTACGTCTGTGGTCGTGGAATGGGTGAAGGACCACACCAAAACTTGCAAGAAACACGTCTAGCAGGCGTCCTTTCTCCACTGTCCACATTTGTCTCCAGCTGCAGCACAGGGCCATGGCACCGAGATCCCAAACAGCCAACACAACAGCTGAGCAGCCGATTGTGGCTCAGGCTGAGCACCAGATGCAACAAGCACAAGGGGAAAGGTGCTGATTCTTCATCATGACTGCAAGAACTACAGGCATGGTGGCGGGGAGTGGACATGGGAGTCAAAAGAAGGATTATCATCATCAATGCATGAGACAAGATTATTAGGGTGCACAATAGATTATTTGTAGTACATGATGGAAAATATGGTGCTGGCAAGATGACTAATGGGGGAAAAAGCATAGACAAAGAGTTTTGTGAATCTCTACAGAGTTAGGTTCTGAGCAAAAGCTGCTATTATGAAAAAGTGAACAAAAAGGATTTAAAACTATAGGGGGAACAAAAAAAAATCTAGGTCGGTGAGAAAATGTAGAAACTGTAGAATGACAAAGCAATCCAAACTATTTTGAGTATAAGAAAGAGATAAATGAAGATTACTTCTCAGCAGAACTATGAAGATCAATGCTGCCTGAAGAAGAGCAAATAAATGAAAAGTAAAGCAACAATCAGATCTGACAAGTATGTAAGTGGGTGATGAAAGGGAGATTTTCAGCACTACTAGTTCAAACATTTTATTGAGGAATGATGAGAAGCTTGCTTATCAATGAGGAGACTGAAAAGACAATGGTGATTTTTATACCACAGAGGCAGGAATACAAAAAAGTATAGAGAGAAATTATTCCAAGATACTCAGAAAAATGGGGCTTAAAAGAGGAAGACAATTCTATAGACAATATGGGGAGAAGACTTATTTAATGAAGTAGAAAAAAAAGGGGAACATCACTGAAGACAGACATTGATGTAAACCCCTTGAAGCCAAATATTGAGATCTTGGCTGGGAGAAGTACGCCGTGTTTAGAGGAAACACTATTGCCGTCTCTCCAGCATCTGGTTTTTCTGATGTTAGCAGATGACAGAAAAGTCAGATGAAAATCTCCAGCATGTTTCCTGTTATTCTAGATACATCTCCCTATTTACTCCTTCAACCTGACGTGCAACTCTTCACTCCAACTGTTCAGCATATTCTAAGAGTTTTTCTTGTAAAAGTGTGTAAGCACTTATGGTAGAAAGTGAGAGAGAAAGTGAAGTGTCATGCTGAAATGGAAATATTCAGAATGTTTTTTAACATAAACCAAATTATTTCAAATTAAAACACCAATGTCCTCAAAATGTCTTTTGAATTGGTTTGCTGTCTCTTGGTTCCTTGCCCTTGGAAATTTGTTTAGGAACAATTTCCTTGTTGTATCGTTTTCTATAAACATAAAGCACAAACATTTAAGTTTTGTAAATTTCTTTGCTGCGTACTGTACAAGGATGAAACAATAGGAGAGTTAGAAGCTACTATGTTGTGTGGGAGAAAGGTGAATCACTGCCATGAGATAAAATTAAATTAGTTCTTACATAAGTTCATCATAATCTTCACTTCTTCAGCATCAAAGCTGGTGACTCAATATTTGTTTATAAAGGGTGTTCAATGTCATATAATACCTAGCAGTCATCAAAGTTTTCTTATATTATATATACCTATATCTACTTTTTATAGATCTCTCATAAGATTACTGCATTTCCTTTATGACCAGGTGTATATAATGATACCGCCTGTGATTCTGTCTTTGAGCCATCAGTCTTCACAGCTTTGTGATGAGAAGTTAATAGTTTCTTCTAAATTCTTTAACAAATATCTCACAGTTTTTGAAGCAGAAATAAGGGGAACAATATGCAAACTGAGCTATCCAAGAAGAATGTAGATCCATATTTCTCTTCCAAGAATAAGAAATAATGGATCAGAAACATTTCTTTTGCATAGCTATGAATCAATGTAAAAAATCAAACAATTAAATGTGAATTACTGAAGTCTTGATCAAGAATTCCAGCAGATTAGTTTGGTTTATCGTGAATTGTTTGTCCCCAATGAATTAATATATTTGCTGCATTACTTAGTCTCGAAGTAGTTTTATCATAAGGAAGTTACTCTGGAAGTCAGTAAATGCAGAGTTCAGCTCCCTCGTGCTGCTCCAAACGTAGCACTCCTGAAGTGTGTTGGACGGTGCCTCGAGTTTCCACTTCCACAAAAATTCTGCCCGAATACTCTGTACTGCAAAAACTTAAAGGCTGACCCCAACTAAAGCCTACAAAATGGCTTCTCCAGAAATAAAGGCCAAGATCCAGCAGAGGGGATTTTTTTGATTCCTAGGGCTGTACTCAGATTCTGCCTACCTTCTTGTGCATAACAACTCTTGCAAGCAAGTCGCTGACATCTGCCCACTCTTACCTCCCACCCTCTACACTGTCCCTCTGAGGTCTCCATTTCCACTTTGACTAGATGTGGAATTGCATGTGCTTGGACATAGTGCTCCACTCTTCTTTAAGCTCCCAAATTCCTTGTGACTGCAGTAGGACCATAAGTACTGTCACTGAATCTATGATAAGGCATCCTCTTAGGGAGAAAGGATGAACTGATGCACATAAGGATTTTGCTGGAGTAGCTATGTGATAAGTCAGTGGCCAAGATCCTCTCAAGCACCAACAGGCACTACAGAAGACAGCCAGCCTGACGGCTGTTAAGTAAGTGTTCCTTTGAAGTGCAGGCTTTTGCCATGTTTTGTTATTTCACTATTCACAGTGTTCAAAAGACAGAAAGCCCATGGAGTGTAAAACAAAAAAAAACACAAACAAAGGTCTGGTAAGAATACGTTAGGAGACATCTTCAGACTCTCCTTCTTAGACTGGTTGATCAGCGTAACCATAGCTGACTAACATTAGAGGAGAAAAAAAAGAATATAGTGATTTTTAATTTTTTTTCTTTTTTATTTTTTTCCAAAATAGAATGTACCTACGCATAGCTATTGAGGAGTAATAACAGTCCTATACCTATGCCAAGACAGCTTCTCCACGTAGGTTGGGCCCCCTGCATTTCTTCTTTTTTCTGCACTATGCAAAACTGACACTATTTTCTGCAAGCACCATGGAAGGAAAAGTGTATTCTGGAGGAATGTGAGGATTGGTCCAAAGCCCACTGAAGTCAATGAAAGTCTTTCCATTGACTGAAATGGGATTTGAATCAGACCCTAAATGAAGAAAGAAGGACCTTGGAGTTCTGGGCTAAGGAAATAATTCCATTGGGAGTGGCATGGAAAAACACATGAAGGTGAGAGCACTTGAAGAAAACAAAAGGAGCTGAAAACTTGGCATTGGCGACTGCTTCGGTATTTTTGGAGGTCATAAAAACTGATGGGCTTTCTCTGCTGCAAACTCACCCCCCTCAAAGCAGGCTGATTTGTTCCTGTGTCAGAAACATATCAAGCACATATGAGACTAATCTCCTGGTTTTCTTCCTTCATTTGTGCTTCACTTCAAAACTGACTATCACAATGGAAATGACAAAATGTTGTCAACTCCTCCCAGAATGTCACCTAATTTATCACAGGCAATTTCAAATAAGTGGTTATCCAACTTTTCCATTTCTTTCAATTCCATAAGAAGCAAAAATTCCCCAGTGCCCCTCGTGTCCCCACATGGCCTCTCTGGACTGATCATTATCCAAAACTGACTGTTTTATTAGCTGCTGAGTTTTCAGATCCCATAATAAGTGCCTCAGAAATGCAAGCCGTGCTTCTACGTAAGCGTGCATGAAAAACAGCTGCCAGGTGAATTGAAGAAATACATATTGCAAGGAATCAATATTTTGGGGAAATGTATGTATTTAAAATAACACTGATACCATTTTGAAGCAGAAGATAAATCGAAAACATCAGTTGAACATAATTAAAGCAGAGGAAAAAAAAACACTTTTCATTTAGATTAATGCAGAACAGCTGCCTACTAAAAAAAAAACAAAATTGCAGGAAAAAAATTGAACTGAAGAGAATTCAAAATAAAATTAAACAAGGGCTGAATGCAAAGGTGCAAACTTAAGCCAGATCAAGAGAACACATCAAATGAGAAGTGAAGCTTTTGAAAGATAGATGCAGTCATGTGCATTCTCATCTTGGAGAAGCAAATACAAAAGAGCAGCCAGCGTTATTGGCTCCTAAGGGAACTCTGCAAAATTTTGCAATTGGTCTTTTAAGACAGTTCTGCTTTTCTAATAGCATTGCTGTAGCTGTACACTGGGGAACAGATTTGGATACAGGAGCATTCACCGGACTCCAAATTTTCTCTCCTGGTATAGATTAAGTGTGCTGCAAAGACAGAGCAGGCATGCCAACTAGCACTCCTTTACAGCGTGCTTCATCTTTTAATTTAAGGAAGACTTGCTGCCTCAAAAGATTTAACTGTGAGGCAGAAGCAAGTGAAAAATTACTTCCTTCTGCCATCAGCACTGAGTAGTGTGAAAACATCATTGATCTGTGGATTTGTTTTCTTTTATTTTTATATTGTGAAATATTCCCATTTAATATGTTAAATATTTTCAAAGGGAGGGGAACAGAAGGAAAATATTTACATGAGGTTCAAAAATGTATAGTTTTGTCTTCTGTTAACAAAATGAGAGTAATATTACTTGAAGTGCTTAGCTTGTCCAGAGAAACAACACGTGTTGGGCCACTGTGCTATTCTTCCCATGATGTCTCTCCAACATGCATTACCTTTGAGTGTTATGGACTAGGCCAAAAATGCAAGGAGCATCCTTGCCTATTCTGGGACAGATCTGCCCCTTGCTGGGTATTCTAAAGGAAAGGTAACGTATGGCTTTGCTTCCCCTATGTAATACAAACTGTATGCCTCCCTCAATGTAGAAAGGAGGCTCACTGCCAAGCAGGGAAGTTCCTGCTGTCTCTTTCTGTGATGGGCTGTCCTGGGACCGCACTAATCCCAATTCAAGGACCCTAAAAGTCCAAAGAGACTGAAAAGGTCAAGCCAGTGGTGACTCACCTTATGTTTGTGCTCAAGTGGGCTCCTATGCTAGCTTCCTTGTTTTAGAGAGTGCTGAGTTTTGGGGTGTCTCTTTCAAGGTGTCTCCTTTAAAAGCTGTTTCACTTCAAAAAGCTCCAAAATTCACCTGAAAATATTTCTGTTCCCCTGGCGTTTGAATTCTGAGTTTCTAAAATTCTTCAGTTACCTCCCTCCACATGCAACTGAGAGAGAAAACTGAGCTTTTCAGCATCCACATGCCCTGTCACACATGTTGCTTTAGATGTGGGAGCTAAACTGGAGTGAGGAACTCTCACTGTAAAGAGTATTGGTGAAAGGAGAGGATCACTGAACAAATAAATATCCTTTTGTGGCAAGTCCAGCCTTCAACCTTCCTCCCAGCACAGGGGAGGAGTAGTAGGGTAAAACTCCTCCTATTCCTTGCCCCTGCTAGTCTTCCAGGGCGTAGGAAGACTGGTTACTTGCGCAGGGTTAAAACCTGTCTCTTGGACAACTAAGCTGGGCTGCTCCCAGATGAATTCTCAATGGACATTTCAATGCTTCATTGACTCCCCTTGAAAAAGATTTGCAATCATAATGACCAGTCAGTCTCCTGGGATCATTTATCTAAATGTAGGAGTCTTCAGAGTGGAGCCTCATTCTTTAGACTTCCTGGAGAAGGGATACTACCGCTTGGAGTACAAGTACCTCATCTTAAGGACACTACTAAGACAGATCTGAATAGTCATGTCTTACTTCTCTTTACTGCCTACAAAAGAAGCCTAGATGGCTACACCAAAGATGCCTCAAGATGGATGAGAAGAGTTCTAACATAGGTGTCTACTAGGATAAGAGTCATAGCTAGTACACAGGTCATTTAGAAAGTGGATGGAGACACATAATTTTGACCATAACCCCTTCCTACTGTCTACTGTATTTGTAAGTGCAACAGAAGGATGAAAGGCTGCAGGCTACCTGAGATCCCTTTAGTCATTTTTCTTCTTTGCCTTTATATCTCTTGTTGAGTTTTGCCATAATTAAATACAACAGTTCCAACTTTTTGTATTATGACAAATATTTATAGCAAACTTTGGTTTAATAGGTCATCGGAAATAACCATGTCTGAGAAGAATCTTTCATTTTTTTAAACAGAACAGGATTTGAATCCATTATGACTTAAATCTAGCTACCCAGCAATACAACTGCCATCATAGATGATGTGTGTGTGCGCGCGTGCATATTTGTTTATTTATTTATTAGTCAGAGCCAAGTATTGACATTCTAAGATCTTGGCTGGTCAGATAAAAATCTCCTTCTTTGTCAAGATTGGCCATTTCTCAAGCCACAGGAACTTTAAACAGTTTCCTGGCAGACACTGAACAAGCAGGTTGAAGTGGGCAGTGTGATGAAAGGGGAGACCACCCCTTTAATCCTACAGGTTGCTGAAATCTACAGTAGGTTTTTGTTTTTCTCATTACTTATTTGTTTATTTTATTTTGTTTTTTTCCCAGTCTGGTTAAATGCATTACAGAATCTGCAAAGAAAATATCTCAAAAGCGCTATGTGCCATACATTAATTTTATTTTTTTTTTAAAGCAAGCATTGCATATTCCTCATTCTGGTGGACACAATGTCTGCATTCACACCTGCTCCATGGTTACACCAGCCTCCAAGTGGAAACTGGTTCAGCCAGTAGCTTGTAACTGGGGTTCCATGGAGATCTGCCTGTATAATGTTTGCAGTCTTGGGCTCAGATCAGACCTGTAAAATCCTCGGCTTATGTGAAACTGGCCCTACAGAGACATGCATCTGTACAGAAGAAAGCAGAAAAGTTCCTTGCACCTCCATAATGCAAGGGCTCCTTGATGCTCATGCCAGCAATAACAGAAGCTGCTGAGAAAGGAGTTGGTGAGGACAGGGACAATGCATCCTTTCAAAGTGAGGTCCAGTGCTCTGGCCAGGTTTCTTCCTGCATCTGTAGGTGCTGGGGCTGCTTGCCTTCTTTCATGATATATTAAAAGCACCACTATTAAGCTTCCCTCACCAGATGGGCACATGCCTCCAAGAACCTGCTGCGAGATAGCATCTATGAAATCTTCACCCAGGACATCAGCAGGATTTGCCTGTAGGATTAGAAAGTGCCCTTTTTGCCACCTTGCTGAAGGGCCATGATGGCAGGACTGGAGGACAAAGGTATACACAATCTGTGCAGTGAGGCACTGGTGGAGGTGACCAAGATGGAGCTGGACAAGAGCTTTGTCTACCCACCTCGAAGAAGTGTTGTGCAGAGGCCCCAGACTGGGTCAGAGCCCTGCAGAGCTGCAGTAGCAGAGCTGCAGTAGCAGAGCTGCCTCGAGGCTAATCAATCCTGCTTTGTAGCATTTTTACTGGTAAAAATGAAAACTTGGAAAAATTTCTGCTGAAGGTAACTCATTTCCACCTCATTAACTTCCACTTAGACATAGGTTTCTATAAAACAGGATCACTTTCCTATTAGTCTCACCTGGCAAATCTGAGGACTCCAAATGCATAGAAGATGACTGGGAGGAGGAGAGGAGAAATCTGCAATTAATCAAAATTAATGGCCACTTTTTTGCTTTTCTTTTCCTCAATTGCACTTTATTCACTTTTTCTTTGGCTTTCTTTTCCCTTTGGAGTATTCTTTTCTCTCCCTCATCAAGAATGCGGTAGCAGGGTCACATCATCTATCAAAGAGGTCCCAGAATCTCCTGTCACTAATTTTGTGATTATCAAAAAGACTGTCCTCAGGGCAAAATCTCCCCTTGCTTCCTCCCTTTGGGAACAGATTTCTTCAGATCTTGCAGGAGAGTTCCTTGCCCAAAGACACAATCCTCTAAATAGGCAAGATATTGGAGAAAGCATAAGGACAGAAGGGCTTTGCCAGTCACAAATACCCTAAAGAGCAAGAGTAAAGCACTCTCATGAGTGATGTATCAGACTTCTGTTGTGCTGTGAGCTGGAGGGCTTGCAGAGCAGAGAGTAATTCACAAGTCAGTTTTAGGCAACAGTGCTGGCTGGTCTTGCTCTCCACTCTGGGAGAGGTTACGGTGCACATTGGGCTGGGTCCCTGGTGTTGTACCTAATCCTGCAGCCCCTTCCCCCTATGGCCAGATAAATGCATTATGGCACGGGAACTGCGGTTGCACTGTGTACGAACCATACTGATTTCAAGCACCATAGGCCAGATAGCACTACAAAAGGGACAGCAGTTTGTGTACAATGCCTAACGTACACACATATTTAATCTGTATTCCCACAGAAAGACTAAAGAAAGACTTGTGTTTTAATTAACTGGGAATAAAGACACAGCCAGGTTAAGGTTCTTGTTAGCTGATGGGATGCTAGCCAGCTTTTCATATTAAAATATATTTTGCTAGAAGCATACTGAAAATCTGATTAAAAGAAGAAAAAAGTGACACCAATCAGTGCAGTCCAATACACTGAGGAGTGCCTTTTTGATGTACTTAGACTTAAAAACAGTATTGGTGGTGAAAATTTGCTTGTGGATTTAAACCTTAAATTGTTACATTCAATACTAATTTTATTAATTTTATTAATCACAATCCTATATTATGAGCAGTGAGTACTAACTTTTTCCCAAAATAATGCTCCATGTGTATAAGGCTTGTGCAAAACTTCTACCATAGCAGCCAAATCCCTGACTTTCTTATGGCTCTGCCTCAAAAATTATTTTCTGTTTCCATGTCCCTGTTTATTCAATCCCATGAAACTTAAACAAAGGTAATCTCAGATGAAGAAAAATAGAAACTGAGGGTATTTCAGATGCAATAAATATTGTGACAATAAAGAGTAATAAATGAGCACTGAGGTGTATGACTGCTCTATCTGTGCTTAGTGAGGACTTGGGGTGAAAACTTGGCTATGATGAAGCCAGTGAGAATTTTGCCATTGAAAGAATGAGTTTTCACCCAGTCTCCAATATCACTGCTCAAAGGATGAGGCATGAACACTTTTTGACTTTCCTGTGCCTCGTGAGCTGTCACAGTGAAAATATTTTCATGAACCTTCCTCCTGGAAGCTGGTTTTGCTGCAAAAGTAGTTGAGAACTGCTAAAAGAGCAACTTCAGCAATGAAATTTCTCTATTGTTCTTTTTTTCTTTTTGATTAATGAATGCTACTTATTCTTTGTCCCATGCACATGCTCCACATACTCTCCAAAGTTCTCAGATCAATTTTACAAATTTCTGGATAGACACCAACAGAATTCCTCACATGACTGAAATAAAGCAGGAGGTTTATACAACCTGGCAAAGATGGGTTAAAAGTCCACTTCAGCTGTGACAATATGGTGAACTCCAGTTACCCCGAATAATCTTGCCAGTAAAGATATACCTAGAATGTGCCAAATCTGGCTACCAGTAGGAAAATTCTGGAAGGGATTTTTGTAGATATACAAATGACCCCCGTTTTCACATGAGCCATCAAAAGTCAACAGAAATCTATGTCCCTAAATCACTGAGATGGTTTAGAAAAATCTCACCCTTAATGAGCTCCACAGCTTAAGCTGGTGATGGATCAAAGGATCTGCCATCATCTGACAAATTTCTCCCCAGCCAACCTGCAGAAATAAAGGACAGGGCAAATCAGTGCATGTCCTAAAGGAGGAACTGGTAGCGGTGCTGACCTGACCGCTCCCACAACAGCTAGGGAACAGGAAAGATCCTAAGTGGATCCACAGTCTGGAGGAAATGTTTCACCACATTTCCAAGTTGAAAAAATAAATGGAATAATTCTAGGGACCCTCTTTCTTAACAGAGTGAGATGTTCTTACAGCAATATATAGCCAAATACATTTTCCAAGTAAAATTCCAACTCTTCTTCAAATAACTGGCTCAGAGATACACAGGTTTTGCTTATAAAAAAGGAGCTGTAGGGAATTATGCTCTTTACATATGTCTGAAATATTTGGGGTCGTTAAGTTAAATGGTTTGCTTCTGCCAGATACCAGGATTCAGAGGAAGAAGAGGGAAGTATTTTCAATTTACCCTAGGAAAAAAAGGAAAATACTAGTGGTAAAAAGTATTTGGTGCTTAGAGATATTATATCATTAAATGTGTCATTTCATAATTAGAACAAAAATTCTGTCTTCTCAAAGAAATAAACAGTCCTCAGCCCTCTTCAAGTCATATCTCTGACAGCCCTGAGACCAGCACATATACAGAATGATGAGTGAGCTATAGCAGCATATAACATACTCATGATATATGGATATATACATTCTGCTCATACATCTCTCTGAACACATATTAAAATCTAATTGCAGGCTTCTTCAAGTATTACATTAGAGATAATGACTTTGTTTAAATATCAATGTGATGCTTTGAGATAAAATACATCTCTGTTCTGAAAACACTTTTTTAAGTTTCAGAGTGAAGCATTCATAATTTTTTTAATTTTGAATGCTTTTGTTTTCTTTTGAGATTTACTTCTGTTGTTCTTGAGAATTAAAAAAATTGCAATTACCAGGGGAACATTGCAACAAAATATTTCCTTTTACATTCTCCCTCATTTCCCTCCTGCTCCCGAGGTTTAAGAAAATTTGGTTATTCAATTTCATTTCAAATAGACCAGAGTTCCTAAATCCATTGTTACATGGAATTTCTGATCTGTATATGGATTTGGCGTGTCTGCATGTATATAAAAGCAAATACAAAGACATACCATTACACCGTTAATCGCCCACTTTATAGAAATACAAAATTACTAAATACTGGATTATATTACTGTTACACTTGACCCTTCCTGCTATTTTACTCTGTTGCAATACTGCTCCTGTGAATTTTATTGCATGTCTGTTAGGCCTTCCAAACCAAGGAATAAATTCTCCATAACTGTCTCAAACTGTCTGACATTTTAAAGTGCTAACATATTTGAAATAGTTTCCTATATCCTGTGCCCCTCCGCATTTTATTTCATGTCTATGTCTGCTGCTAATTAGGACCATCTTTTTTCTTCTTATTTTTATTTCCATTTGGAGATTTTACATTTAAACTTCACATATTGCTTTCCTCTAAGACCCTTCTCTTGTACAATTATTGGTTTTGCAGCTATTCAGGTTAATTTGGCTGCATCTGGTTTTTTTTCTGTCTAGCAGAGGTTTGGGGTTTTTTGAGTGAAACTATGAACGAATGCTGGTTTAAATTTAGAGCGAGGTAACAGACATCGACTTTATTTGGTTGGCCCACAAATGCTGCTCAAAAATTTATTTCAATTATAGTTTCCCTTTCAGAGCATGCATTTTGTTAACACTGTGCACAGAATTTTGTTTAAGAAACAAATCTCTTTCAAATATTTTGTTGTGTTTGGTACTTTTAAAATAAAATTATTATGCCAGTGCTTCCTTGATGTTATATGCTAGTGAAAATTCAGCTAAAAAGGTACTTGTTGAAACAAGTTACTAATGGTGAAAAACGAAGAATGAATAAAACAGCCTTTGCAAATACCTACAAATTCAAAGAAAAAGAAAAGAAAAAGTCTTGTGTTCAATGGCACGTTTTATTTCAGAAAAAAAAAAAATTCTCCTTTCTTGAACTTGCAGATCTGTCTGAATATTTATCTTGGTTCAATTGCCTCTTTACACGCTCTAGTATAGATTGGCTGTCTCAGTGCCTATAGCTCTGCCCTTTACAAGAACTGCACTATTTAGCTGGAGCAGTGGAAAGATGCTTAAGAATATTTTCAGTTTGAAAGCATCATTCAGTCCTTCTCTCAATCTGCTTATGTAACTTAAATATTTTTAGTGCCTGTGAGTTCAAAGCTGCTAATGTGTTGTGTTTCTGAATGACAAATAGAACACACTAAAAACAGCGTTACACTGTTTTTTTAAGAAAGTTTCAGGGAAATTCATGCAGCTCGAAGTGAAACTCTACCCTGCCTTTAGCCATCCAAGTATTTCCTTCCTTGTACAGAGGGCTGAATGATTCATTGTACCCAGGTTCTCTGTTCACCGGTAGGTATGAAGCTGACGTGACTACATAACGCAGCCAGAGAACAGAAGCTCTTCTCAGGCTGAGAATCTGAGACACCTAGCAGCAGCCGTGGAAAGGAAACTTTCCTCCTCAGGATTTATTCATGATATAAAGCCTTGACAGCTGACAGAAATGGTACCCATTTTTCTTAGCAAGGTGTCTGAATTGCATTGTTCCCATTTGTGGCAACAGCCAAGGAATTTTTCATCAGGAGATATAGTGAAACTAGACCTGCAGACTGATTGAACAAGTAAATAATTTCATAAAACTAAAGTATTAAAATGACCTATTTTTAAAAAGGTGTGTCTGCTGAAAATTAAGAGACTGAGAAGAAAAGAGTGTATTTTCTCACTCTATACCTTTACCTAAGCCAATGAAAATCACATATTCAGCTCATTCCTCAGACTGAATTAATCCAAGGACACAAATAAGGAGGTGACTGACACTTGTGAGTCATGACTCCACATCTCACCTAACTTCAACAGTGCCATTCCTAAGAGTCAATTTCGACCCACTCTCTCTTTAGTTTACAAAGAGAAGTATGCACTTCCAAGACCCCTCTCTTTGGGTGAGAGTGATTGTCTTCTGGAGATGGTCCTCTCTTTTCCATGACTATAGAGAAAAACTAGATGACAAAGCAAGCCAGACTCTTTACTTTGATAGCCACAGTTAAGTGAAATTAATCCCTATCCAGTCTACCTCTATGTTTTCTTTTTAAACTACGGCAGGTCTTGTTCATTCCAACATCTTCTGTTGTAATCATCTTTTCTTACTACTCCAACTAAACCAGCACAGAAAGTGTAGAAAACAGAGTGGGGTGGGGGAGGAAAAAACAATACCTGGCTAGGTAAGGGGGGGCACAGAAATAGAGAAGTATGCTTATAGAAATCAGAGTTGTGTCAAAATGAGGGAAATAGAAAGAACTATAAAATCAAGCAGGCTAAATGTAAAATCAGAATATGGCATGTCAATGAAATGTCTAAAGAAAAACTTGCAAAAGGCATAAGAATTTATAATACATCTTTCTCAACCATATCAAGAACAGGAAGAGCGCAAGAGAAACTGTAGAGCCAAAATAAGCATTCACAGAACATAAGAATATAGCAGAAAAAAAAAGAATTTTATATATATTTTAATGTAAGTTCACTGTAGGAGAGCTCGGGAGGAACTTTATGGAGGACACATCAGAAATCCTGCCTGAAACTGAAATTCCAATAGAAGAAGTTATAGAACTCAGAAAGTTAATAAAGGACATCAATGTGCTTCTCTAATCATTGTTCACTGTCACATACCATCTAACTAGTCCAAAAAGAGAAAAAGAATTATATTTTTTTATCTATCTATCTGAGATATCTATGAACCAGTAATAAAACATGGGACATCTGTGTCAAAAGGGAAATTAATTTTGGACTTACTGGAAAAGAAAATGAAAGGAATTAGACTGAGAAAACAAAGCGGTTGTTTTTCATGATAGACTGGCCATAGAACCTAGTGCTCATATGGTGTCCATGCAATGTTTGTACACCAAAACACAAAGGGAGATTCTTTGTGTCATACCGCCAGTTTACATGGCAAACAAATAAGACCATCTGGTGACCATATACTTTCGCTATACAATTGACTTTCACAATAGTTCTGAAGAATTTGGAGAGTATGGCATTTTCAACTGTTTGAGATCTGTGGTGGTTCATTACTGCAGATGAGCCTTAGCTGCGAAAGATGTAATAAAGTGCAATGAAATAACGATTCCCTGAAACTCTCCGCGTGGAGCTCAAAGGAGAGAAACCTACCTTCACTCAATCATCAGGGTAAAGGATTCAATTCTTCAGTTTAAAACAATATCTAGCTTACAACTAGTATCTCTGATGTTAAATTTTCATCCTTAGGAGATCCATTGCTAACTTCAAAAGCAATTTATTTTGCTTTTTAAAAGAATTTATTCTTTGAGTAATAAATGCTAAGTGCATTTACAGATATTTTACAAGAGATTGCAATATGGGGCCTTATTCTCCTAGTTATTGTCATAATTTACCACGGACTTACACTAAAGAAAATATATTGACCCAAAGGGTTTTACCCTAAGAAGCTGCAGCACGAAACAGAGACCTCACTTTAGATTCAGTGGTATCTTTCCATCATTTTATTGATTTATGAGAGAAAGAAAGATTTTCATATTAGAACCAGGTCCCTCTGGAAGAGACCATCTGACTTTGCTGATAGGTTCATCTCCCTTTTTTATGCATGTCTACACTGATATACTCATTTATAACTGTATTACGCATAGGTACATACTTAAAAGTCATCCTGTTAGCATGAAAAAGGGGAATTTAACTAAAATGTGTTTCCATTGATAACATTAAAGACAAAACTGTTCCATGGGCAGCAGAACAGGTAAACCTGGGTTTCCTATGTATTTGTTGACATCTGCACTGTCATAGACCACAACAGTAACCCACAATCTATCTCTATCTGGTTTCTCTACCAAACCATAAAAAATCCCTACACAAGATATCACTTCCCTCTTGCATCTTTGACCAGAACATCCCACTTTCCTCTCCTGACTTCCAACTGTTTCTCTAAGCAAGAGCAATGTCTACTTTCACTGTTCAGGCTGATGTTTTTCTTTAAAATCACGGCATCTGAATGACTCTGAGACTTTTTTCTCTCATCTGATTTGGAGGAAATTGGCTGATGGACCAGCAAAGAGACTGATAAATGTATAGACTAACAATGCACTCTCATCAGCTCAATTTCCTTAGGAGACCAATTAAAATTTTCAATGATGGGCTTCAAAACCCGATTTTTAAAGGGATGTGGACAGCTTAAAGAAAAGGGGAGAAAGATTCCTCATGCCCAAGTCACGGTCAGCTTAGAATTTGATACCAGGATCCTGGGGAAAAAATGGGTAAGTATCCATCAAAAACAGATTTTTTTTTGCACCTTGCAGGGGAATTAGTAAGCTTTCAGGGATCTAAAGCATCCATATGATTTCAGAATACAGGAACAGTGAACTATCTGGAACATTGGATCTCTACCTCTCTCCCTCGTGAAAGCAAGCTTTATGGCTCCAAATACAGGAGTGCCTTATCTCTTGAAAATTTACCATTTCCTAGAAGCTCGTACTGCATCTGGCCTTCAGAGACATGTGTAGAAACTCAGGTCAATGTGAGTTAAGGATATTTCTCCCAGCTGTGAGAATACTTGCAGCCTGAGCCCACACAGACGCCATCTCCACACTCATCCATGCATCCATGCGTATACGCACATTCTGGAAACAGAAAAACATCAGATACACCAGCAGCCTAACTGGATGCCTGACTGAAAAAAAAATTGAGGCCAGCATCAAATACAATGCAATAGAATTAGAAAAAGTGCAGCCAAGGATCATTTAGGAGGTTAAAAGTTTTTAGCTGAACTCAGACTAGAAGTATTCCTGGCTTTGATAACAGCAAAAATGGGAAAAGTAACAAGCCATTGGAATATAGCAACAAGCAATCGATCTTCACCTCTTTGAACAAGCACTAAAAACGGTAGATGAAATATTACATCTTAGCTAACCTTGGCTGACAATAGTCTAATATTAACAGCTGAATGCATACACCCCTCTTTCCATAGTGAATCGCTCACAAGTGTTCCTACTGCTCTCTTAGAAGTGAAAGGGCTTAAATATTGACGAACAAATAAACCAAAAAAAAACAGCCCTTACAAAAACAAAAAAATCCTGATCCCCCCTAAGCTGTAAAATATAGATTTTATTGGGGTGAAACAATGTAATCTGCCAGCAGCTTTACTCATTGCCTGTGGGAGTAATGCCATGACAAGAAGTCATGGGGGAAACAGAGCTGTTTACACGTCCTGCATCAGGTTGCAGTTCTAGTGGGCAGGTGAACTTCAAGCTGCTTAATTTACTGTGTTTGAAAAAATAAGCAAATGTGTGCCTGATTCAACAACACATGAACAAAGCCATTTCAGGAGATGCCCTTGCTCATATCTGAGCTGTGAGTACCACTGAAGTCCCTTCAGTGCAGGGGCTCAATTCTTATTTTGAGTGTTTATCTGGTATTTCCGTAGAGCTACAGTTCAAGCAAGCTAAAAATTTCGATAGTGAACACAAGTGTTTTAACACACTTTTCGGAGTTCAGGAGATCTTTTTGTTAGCATAGCCAAAGCAAAGTGAAAATAAAGGACAGTAAAGGGTAGAGGGAGATAAAAAAAAAACCAAAACAGCAAAGGCACCACCTCCCCCAGCAAAAACATAGGAAAGCCAAAAGAACCTAAGAATTCACTACCACAACATTGCACTTAAAAATTAGAAGAAAGCGGCAAACAGCAAAAAAAGCAACAAATTAAAGAGAATAAAAACAATAGCCATGCAGTAATTTTTTTCAGACGTTATTCAGGATGTCTGTTAGCCCCATGCCAATATTACATACATATGGCCGTTTCACTCTGCTCCTACTTATGTGTAGTTTATATCAAATTTCCCAGCACATAAGGCTACGCTTGCCTGAAGACATACTGATTTTTTTTTGTTGGAAACGCAGAAAACCTATGAAACTCATTATCTTTAGAATCAAATAAAAGGCCAAAGAAAGAGGCAATCCTAGAACAAATAAGGAGAGTCCTAGGAAACTTCTGAAATATGTAAATGAGATTGTGTATCAATTATGTAAAGGAACAGAAAAAGCCTATTCCTTCAATGAGACGCTATACAGATCTCCTTTATTCTCTTTGAGAGAAAGTTTTGTGTGGTATTTGTTTTTTTGCTTTGCTTCAAAGATTTCCAGATGTAACATTGCAGAGAGAGCTAAATGACCATTTCTGTTTGTTAAGGTTATAGGTATCTATTTTGTTTTGCTTCTAGATGGAATTACATATAATATCTGTTCTCTTAAAATAGGACAATCGTTTTACCAAATGTAAAGAAACAACTTAATGTTTAAAAAGGCTGTTAACAGTTGCAAATAGGCATTTATTTTTGTCATCAAGTTACACATCTTGTGAAGATTCATAGATTTTAGAGCCAAAATTGTCCTTCTGAACAATATCATATGACATATACAGGCCAACAGTGACTGAAGCAGTGCCTGTGTTTTTGGGTTCGTCCTATGTCTTACAATTACATCTATCTGAGTCCAATTTTTCTCTCTCTGAAGGCAGAAATCTTTGCTACAGGTGTTTTTGGGGGAAGAGGAGGGTGGTTCATTCTGCCATCTTCTTCCTCAGAATTTTCATTTTCTTTCTTTCTTTTATTTTCCTCTTTGTGTCTGTTCCTTCCAACTTACCCTGATTTCTCAGCTTCGATTTTCTCAGCTTTGCTCACCACATCCCGCTACGTCGTAGGGCACACAGAGCTTCATCCATCCCTGTAGCATTCAGCAGTTTCGGACTGTTCTCAACGTTGTCTCCCATCCTTTCCTGAGTTTTCTTTCTGTTTCCTTATAGAGCCATCTCCCATTTTCTATTTTACATTTCCTCTTAATCCCCTCTTGTTGTTCTGTTCTTATTTTTCCATCTGTTGTACAGTCTGTGGTGTGTGTCACACCTTACAGCTGACCTTCAGTCTTACCATTTGCAGTCTCTCTCTCCCCCCACCACCTCTCCCTCCCCACCCCCAATTTTATATATGTACTCATTACATGTATATATATACCCATTCTCTTCAAAATCTGTATTTATCACCCAAACCTTTCATTTGGAAAGCCTTTTCTCAAATCCTTTAATGAGCTTTCTTAGTCTTCTTTCTCTTTTTTGGATCGTAAAGATCTTAACAGATCTTGGTAGTTATTTGCTCATGCACTGGGTGTCCATGGCGAGGTGCTGGTGGGGGGGCTGCATGGCGGCCTCTGTGAGGAGAGACCAGGGCTGCCCCGTGCTGGACACAGCCAGTTCCAGCCAGGTCCAATCAACCCACCACAGAGCACGGCTGGCCCCCACAGCCAAGATGGTGGCACCTCGAGGAAACTGTATTTAAGAAAGGACAAAATGCTGCACAGCAGTGAGGAAAAGAAGTATGGGATAGAGCCCCGTGAATCCCAAGGTCAGAGGAGAAGGAGGGAAGGAGGTGCTCTAGGTGCTGGAGCAGAGATGTTTTTCCAGCATAGAAAGGACTTCATGCTGGAGCAGGTTTATCCTGAAGGACTGCAGCCCATGGGAGGGACCCCATGCTGGAGCAGGGGAAAAGCGTGAGGAGGAAGGAGCAGCAGAGAGGAGCTATGGATGGACCACAACTCCCATTCCCCATCCCCTCACACCCCTCAGGGCAGGGGTAGAGGGGTCAGGAGTAAAGGAGTGAAGCTGAGCCTGGAAAAAGGGAAAGCAGGGGAAAGGCGTTTAAATTCTTGTCATTGTTTCTCACCATCAAATTTAAATTAATTTCCCCTGAGTCAAGGCTGTTTTGCCAGCGACGGTAATTGGTTAGCGATCAGGATCCCTGTCCTTACCTTGACCCATGAGCCTTTCCATCTTGTTTTCTGCCCCCGTCCGCGGTTTTCAGCCAGCCACCGTCAACCCGCCGCAGCCAACAGTGCAACAGGCAGACTTCCACGCCATGGGGAGACACTTCGGAAGGTTCACAAAATGCCGCTATTTTGACTATAAAAACTTCTCAGCCCTTCAATGAAAGTTTCAAGAGGGGGAGGGGGAAAAGAGGATGGGGGAAATATGGCATTGCTTATTTGCCATAGGCAGGTGCGATTTCTAAACAAAACCTTTTTTTTTTAACAGAGGAAATAAATGAAAATACAACAAAGAGAGCATAAGAGGTTGCCTTCGAGAAATATTGCCAAATTCTCAGTTTGTTTTTCCCTAACCGAGCTCTGTTTGAAGTATTTAGACTTTTTTAGTGATACAAAAATAGTACTATTTTGTAACACATACTTTCACTGGCAAGCCCTACTGATACTACAAAGATTACTAAGAGAAGCATTAATTGACATGGCTAGGTAAAGAAATTTCCATTTGACACAAAATTTAATTTTTTTCTGTTTCTTTGTATCTCATCCGCATTCAGTGAAAAATAACTTCACCTATCGTCGTCCCCCAGATAGTCTCTTAAGAATGTATATTTTTCCCTTTATGCAATATGTAATTCCTTGGAAAAGCAAGCAATATTTATTCAAAATATTACAATATTGTGGAAATTTTTAGTTTTTCATAAGCTGACTTCTCGCTGCAAATTGAATCCATACTTGTGTATAGATTTCTTATAGTGTTTTTAATGCAATAAAACACGAGAGAGACTCAAAATTCACAGCCTACTCTTAAAAAATAAAATTTATATTCATTCTGGTATCCCTTCCTTACATTTTCCAGCTCCCTGATCTACACAGAAACAACCATTGCAAATAGAAAAAGAAAACAATTGATGTTGATAATAATTTCTTGTTTTCCCCAAATATTCTCTTGTCCTTCAAAAAGTCACTTGAATTTAGCTAACACTTGAGGCGACACTTCCACTTCGATCATAAAGCCTGTGAAAGATATTTAGATATACGTGACAAATTTTCTAATCAAACTGAATATGTTGGAGTTTCTCTTTCTTACATTTCTGCTTATTTACATCTGACTGATTAAAAGGCTGCGTGCACTTAAAATGGAGCCTGAAATTACAAAAAAATAATACACACTACTGCAATGTGAAAGCAGAGAGTTCTCTGAGGACTACTGTCTAACTAAAAATCAATTAAACCAGCATTAAAATCTGAGCTGTGACGGTGTCTCAGCCACTGTTTGGACTAGATTTGGGGTTTGTATAAAGTACTTATCGCATGGCTTCGTAAAATGAACCTTCACTTGATTGAAATCACATATTAGCAGGGAAAAAAATAGTTTGAAAGCAGAACTATTATTTTAAAACCCTGTCTTATTTAGCAGTATCATCTAGTGTGAGAGGGAACTATAACATATTCCCAAAGCTGAGTGTTAGCTTTGTAAGATTTGAGGAATTCATTCACACCATTCAGTTTTGGCTTTTCTCAACAAGCTGGTGTATTGTCTGAGGCAACATAAACAGATTATTAAAAAACAAGTTTTTTTCTTAAACACATCTAAAAGTGTTTTTTTTTTAAAAAAAAAACAAATTCATATTAGTCAAATAACTAGCCATCAGGTTACCAGCACAGTGCAGCTGTTTCACCAGGATGAAGAGGCAACAAAAACTAATAGTTTAAAAAAATTTAGGTTCAGGTGAGGCCTAACTTCAGAGAGACAAAAGACAATGTAACTAGCTCAACAGTCTGCAAACAGTCAATTTATTTGTTGTCCTGGTGAAAGTTTCAGTTTTCTATGTTAAATGCAGGAGAATTGTAGTAATTTCAATAATATCTTATAAGAAAGATATAATATTTTGGGATGAAAAATTCTAACTTATTGTAAAGATATTTGTGGTTGATTCCCAAATGTTACTTTGCTTCTGAGTAAATGTAGTACAGAAAAAAAGATCCTTCCAAATCTTATATAACACTTGGATTAAGAACATAATGAGTAATCAGTACTGACAACGCACAAGAAGAGGAACCAGCCCAGACACCCATTGCACTTTTGCTCATGCAAGGAGAAGTTGTGAGCTTTTGTAATGAAAGATAGGTAATGATTTTCAACTCTTCTACTTATTTCTCTTTCCCTTCAGGTGTCCACTGTGGACATGTTTGACACGAGTAATATGATGTAATTATGGTGGGCGTCTGTGCAATCTACAGGAGTAATTCACTGGGTTTCATGGTTAAATATATCAGTGCTGTTGAAGCTGTGTCAATGGATTAGCTTCAGTTTTAGCAGAACAAGTGCCACATATTATATCTTAAGTGCGATTCTGGATCAGATCCCTGGATCATTACGCTCCTATAGTGGGATAGTTCTGTCTTCAGTTTCATAAATTAAGAAAAGAATTTTATATGGAAAGTTACACCCATGCCTTTTATCTGTAAACAGATTTGGCTGCCAGCAACAGTCATATATTAGTTTCTACCAAAAGTTTCAACTCTTCCAGATGTTTCTTCTTAACAGGAGGTTTAGACGCAGTCAGTAAACACAATCAGTGGCTCTTCATCTATTCATAAAGAGACAGAAGGCAAAAGGAAACAAAGTCAACTTGATCCAAATTAGGGTGATTTCAGACCAAAGCTAATCTGCTGATTGAAAAATAAATATTGACAAAAGTGGAAAAGGAACTAAAAAGAAGACTTAAAATACCCTAATCATGGAATGCTATATAATCCTGGAGCAATGTAAAGCTTTATGTTACCTTCAAAAGGCCATATTTTTTGCCTAAATTGTAAAATGTGGAAGACAAATGTAATACATTTTTCCCATTGTTGAAGCAATACAATATTTTTACAGCACAGATTAAAATAAGACATTCATTATACTAGACCTTCATTCATTGTTAATTAGCAGTGCCGACATGTTTTTTGCTAATTCTTCCCCCAGATATTGGAGTTTGGAGCTGGCAGTAGAGAACTTCACGGACAAGAAATCATGTCCATAACAATGTACTACTGGTTGCAGAGAGGAAAGATGTAGGACTGTGAGTATCTCTCCCCTGTTTTTCAAATCCTTGACTCTCATGGAATGGAGGGTTGCGTGCAGCCATAATTTATGGCAAATTTCGAAAAACATGAGGATCTGAAAACTTGAATCTGTGCCACGATTTAGCATTGTCCAACGCATGCCCTGATCTGCATGTTTGCAGGAGATGCTTATCTTAGCCAATGTGAGTGCACTTGATATACCCCATCTGACCATGTAGCAACAGCACAGAGCCAATACCAACTGGGTTAAGTTGGTAGGGAGCTCCAGCTCAGAAGGGAACCAATACCTCCTGCTAACAAAGAAACTGAGATGGTTGGCCTGGCCACAGAAGTTAGCAATAGATTAGAACTATCTTGCACCTGTTGATTCAACGTCCAGAGCATGGGTGAAGGAGAAGGCAATGCTTTCACCTCTTCGATCCCTGCTCCTAATTTCAGTATAAAGTTTACCTAAGGCACCCTCTCCTACTCAGTGCATAGATGTACCCAACTTACGAGGTTACATGAAATCTTTCTCTTCTCTTTTACATGGTATCCATGTATACACATTAGGGTGCATGGACTATGTACCTCCTATTTCTATAAAACAGGAAGGAGCGACTGATTTATGGGATCAACAAGCTTCTGCTTTATGTTTGATTTTTCATGAAACTCCATAGACTTCCCGCAGAGGTCCTGGAAAAAGTATATTCTTGAGTCGCCCAGGCACAGCCCTAACATGGTGCTTCAAATCTGAGAATTCCCACAAGTGGAACATATTTCAGTAGTGTTTCTTCATCTGGAGTAGCAAAAAGCATAAAAGCCACTATAGAAGGCAAAGCTATCTGTGGTCCAACAAGCAGAGGGAGGAAGAGATGTAAACTGACTGTTGAACAGTCACATTTTTCAGATTTCAGAGACAAAGGACTGGTTTGAGATTTATTTTGGCAGAAGCTGCCTGTCCACGTCCAATGCCTCACTCTTAGACAGCATAGAACAAGTTAGGAAAGCAAATTCTTTCAGCTGCAGCAGAAACGAGCCTGGTTTTGTGATGGAGAACCTGGTGAAACAGAGTAACAGGTCTCTCACCAGCCCATCCTTCACCAATCGACATTTTCCACCCATGGAGCAATCTAATTCCAGCTATAGCTTTCATCATCTGTGTTCAAAATCCTTGGCAGTCGACAACAAGGGCAGACAAGAATTGCCACAGTTATTATGATGCTTGCTGAACATACTGATGAGACAAATGTTTACCCATTCCTTTTCAGAGAAGGCATACTTCAATGACAACAGCCTGTTCTGACATTCAGTGCCTATGTTTTGGATAACCTACTATAAACCGGTAGCTTTAAGAGACTTCTTGCCCAGAATTATAAATGTGTTTTGCTAACATTTGCGACACTTAAGAGTGTGAGTTGTTCCTTTTCTGATCTTTTAGTTGGCTCCAAGAGCCTTCTCATATTTCTCTCAATGTAAATTTTGTTGACAAAAATGAATCCACAAAACTGTGGAGAGAAAATGGACTTTGAATGACTTTTCCTGGGGCTTTATGTGGGGCTGAAGCCATGAATCAGAGGGATTCCTATCATCACAATTCATCATTACACTTGGCTTACCATTTTCTGTTTGAGCTTTTTTCTTTTATACCTTCAGGATGCAGACACATCACGTTGTGCTGCAGTGCATTCCAGGGTCAGAGCACTGTAGCATGACTTACAGCAAGCAAGACACTTTTTTACTTGCTCTTCTTGAGTAATTGCCTTTGAGCATCTGCTGTGCAGAAGAATGTTAATGGAAGTGATTTGAAAACGAAAAGAGATACCCAGATTTCCTTAAAGGTTAGAGCCATATCTGGAAATTGCACACATGGGGTACAATCTCAAAACACACATTTATCTGCATAAACATATGTATTATGAAATAGTTTACAGGGCTGACATCTTTTTCTGAATGCAGAAATTTATTGTGGTGCATGTGAGAAAGGAACGTAACCTAAATAATTCCAGTAAATCCTATCAGTAGGAAACGAATGATTGGATGCAAGAGGAATTACTTTTATTTTGACTATGTCAGGTACTATATTACATGTAAAATGTAATTCTTTTTACTTATGGATAAAGTCGACTGACAATTTGGGTTTGTACTGTTTGCCATGATCCATTTTGTTAATTTTATTTGCAAGGTGAAAAGGTGAGAGGATCAGTTAACGAAAGCATAATAAGTAATTTGCACAAATTTCCTATAATTCTTGTGAAACTGCTGTTCTTACTTTATTGACCGACATATTGTATTTATGCTGGTATAGCATGCAGCCTCCAAATTAACTTGTCAAGCCCTGTTCTCTAATCTAAGGAATACTTTGGTTGGCACTAGAAATCATGGATGATTGTCTAAAGTAGGCAGCACTGATCTCAGAGGTGGCCCATGAAACACCAGCCATAACAATGCAGTTTGCTACTCTGTTCAGTAGAAGAACCCGGATTGCAGCAGCCAAATATTTTTTTGTCCTTGGTGCTTCTGGGTGTCCTTGCCATTTTTAGAGTTTCAGCTGTCTGAAGGATAAGGTACATTTAGCATAGTATCAGCATCCTCGTTTACTGGAGCAGAGAGCTGCTGCGCAGTAGCTCATGATTCATAGCTGCCATCCCATTTCTGGACTCATGCCTGCCACCTATGGGAAATGTGGCTCCTACCTAAGACTTCTGGATTATTTTCTGGGAAATCCTGATAAAAGTCGTGTGTATGTGAGATGCAAAGATAGTGAACTAGTGGCCAGTGCATCCAGTACATTCTAAAAACAAAAGACAGGTTATGCTGATCAACTTTATAGCACCCATGCAGTGGCCAGTATCAGGCAACCTACCTGGAAATAGTGTTTCATACAAGATACTGCACATGTGGTACATCTCTCCACAAATAAACATATTTGTGTTTTTCATCACTGTCAGGTTGAAAAGAGTTATGGAATTCTACCTAGAAGAGTTAAAGCTACCCTTCTTTTTTTTTTTTTCCCCAGAATTCCCCTTCCTGACACCTTACACTGGCTTTATCTGGGCCAGGGAATAAGAACAATCTGCTAAAAACAAACCTTAGAAATGACCCAGAGAAGTGCTGAGCCTCCACATTGAACTATTTTGCAGGACACAAAAGGCACAAATTGAAATGCAGAAGTTTCTGTCTGAACATCAGGAAACACTTTTTTACTGTGAGGGCGACCAAGCACTGGCACAGGTTGCTCAGGGAGGTTGTGGTGTTTCTACCCTTGGAGATATTCAAAAGCCATCCGGGTGTTGTCCTGGGCAACTGGCTCTAGGTAGCCCTGCTTGAGCAGCAGATGTTGGACAAGATGACCTCTGGAAGTTCCTGGCAACTTGAACCATTCTTTGATTCTGTGACTCAGCCTTTCTGCATGCCTCTGATGTGTATCCGGCAGGTCCAGCATTTATCAACATGGGAGATGTAGTTAATTAACACTTTACATCATCAGTACATGTAAATAGTGTATTTACCTACCCTAATACCTGACTTTAGAGACAGTGGGCTGTGAAAAGAGACATTTCCAACAACAACAAAGAATCTTGAACTGGGTAAAACCAGTATGTGACATCTGGGTGCATCGACAAGGACATCTGGGACATGTCAGTAGTCTATCAATATAAGAAGTTGCACCTTTGTCACAATGCATTACACATCAAAAGAATTAAACAGTCCAATTGTCTGAAACTTAGGAAAATTTATCTTGGATAAGTGGCACAAAACTCACAAATCAGCTAATGAGATATGAACTGAAAGGATTAAGCCCTCTGCATAGCTCCTCGGGGGAAGAGGCTTGACAGGTTTGAAGGAAATAACAAGAAACCTATAGGTACCCCCCATCCCCCCTAACATATACAGATAGCAATGCGTGAGTAATGAAAAAAGATACAAAGAGCAACAAATTTACTGACAACGCCGGATGAGATCAGAAAGACTATCCACACACGCTCGCTGCTTCTGATAAAGAAACTTCTCTCTACCGTCTTTATAAATAGGATCCTTCCCTTGATATCTCATTTTGGAATCATTTCAGAGACTGCTAACTTGTTTTGTCAGGATTGTAATTACTTCCAGAATTGACATCAGCTCCAGTTTTAACAAGCACTGACAGAGTAAGTTCTAATGTGCCCCAAACAACGGACACATTCCCAGAATTTAAAACCCACCCAGTCCTGCTTAAATTGACACGTCACTTTTCCAGCATATTAAATTTAAAGCCATTTTGAAGAGAAACAGCTCAAAAACTATTGCACCAATGATGTAGAAAGTGTTCCAATGATTAGAGAAAAGAACTGATTGGAGTCTACTAAAAAGATAACTTAACTTTCCCTTGCATTTCTTTCCCTAGACTTCATGCTTTGCTTCATTTCCGCTCCGTATATTTCCATTCGAATACAAAGGTTATAAAAAGTATGGCAGGTATGTAAGAATTTGTTTATAACTGATCAAAAGGGGAGAACCAACAAAGAAAAATGATGGGTTGACTGGTCTATATTCTTCTCCCACTTCTACTTTAGTGCAAAAGGAAAACCGTTCAGTCAGCAGCATTGCATTGCAGGATTGTACGTACTGACGAGAGTGGAATCAGACCAGATGTCCCTCCACTTCTAATTAGTTTTTTGGTTTTGTCTTTTTAGTAAAATAACTATTGTTCTTACCATATCTGAAACAGATGGAGGCATAGTGGCAATAGTGTGCATACATTAAATGCTGTTTCGAATAGTTTTTCTATTACTACCAGAGGATTGATTTCATTAACTATATACCTTATCAATTCCCTCTGCACTTCATGGAAAAGACACCCCTACTGTTTTCTCTTATAATCTTTGCATTCGTAATTTGTAAGTCCACTGTTATTTAGTCTAAGCTGGGTCCAACTTTTCCTTTCTAGAGTGTCTACACAAACACCAAAGCAGTACAAGTCCTTATATACCTGGGAACTTTGTAACAGATGCCTAACAATGGGTCTGGGCACCTAGCGTTCTTTTTCAGAGCTATTTGAGTACAGGTCCCAGCAGCAAGGATGGGATGGGTTGCATCTGGCTGGAGCTCTTGTAGGAATTGAGCAGCAACAGTTTTAACCAGCCACAGGAACCAACCGGGTGGAGACATTCAGAGCTCTGCCAGCCAGAGCACCACAACGTCTTGTTCAGGGATCGAACTCCCGCCTGCCTTATGGTTAGAGAGAACAATACCAGGAAGCTTATCAAACCATACAAAACATCTGGCTTGGCATCTTGATATTTTTATCATAAACTGGGGAAGGGGGAAATAGAATTTGGCAAATATTAAAACTTTTCTGTTGTTGCTTTCTGAGTAACATCCTCCTCTTGTTTTAATCAAACTACAGTTCTGTGTTCGTAGAATATTCTCATGAGTGATTTTTTTAATGTCAAAGTAAAAATGCTCATTTTCTTTCTCACAAAAAGCTAGAATCTATATGTCTACATCAGATAAATATTATATTTCTTCCCATGTGCAAAACCGCCAGAAAAGTTCCAAAGTAGAATTATGTTAGGATTGAAAAATATAGCAAGTGTTGTCCTAAGTTTGTTTTTCAGTTTCTTCATTAACTATTTTTCTCTATTACTTTAGGAAGATGTGGTGCAGTCTTCAGATCCTGTCTGTGTCTTCTAAAGGGACAGAGATAAAAATGTAGATGCGTGAGAGATAACTTCAGAGTCTTGTTGGTTTTATTGTAGGTCCATCTATGACTATATGTTTTGGGGTTTTTTTGTCAGAAAAGGTAAAATGAGAATTTCAGGCATTATGGAGCCTGCCATGTCTTGCAACATATGAAAGACCGCCGTGGAAAAACTGCACAGCTTATTACATTGCAACTGAGGTAAAACAGACTACAATGATGTTGTGGATTTAAGTACTCACCTGTAAAATTTAGCAACTAAAGTAGTATTTACCACTATTATTTTTTATGACTTTCAGTGGGGGATTTTCTGCAAAAGCTTTGCTACTTTTTGAATGTCACTGTTCACTCCACATGGAATTAATAAAACAGAGCTCGAGAATTAAACTCAATGTTGAAAACAAAGGACAACATTAATGGTCTCAGTACAGTTCATAACATGAACATTTAAAGAGAACACTCCTTATTCTTTTCCTTAGAAGGTAAAAACTAATTCCCGTGTTTACATCTGTATTTTCTCTGAGTAGATTTCATTTCAAGCTATAGGTGTAAATTCAAGATAGGATTACACAGTGGTGACAAATATGCACCATGCTGATAAAGCTATATAAGGGATTTGTAAAATCTGCCAGCTGATGGCACTTACAGCCAATCCCCTTCACTCTTTGGGGCTCTGGGAGAAGAGAGATGCCCTTTCAGTAATAAATTTCTGTTCCAATAAAAGGTGTTTACCCCAAATTGGAACAAAATTCATAAATTTGAGTTTTCCATGGAGCAGAAATTTTAAAAATATTTTGTTTTGGGGAATGAAATGGAATATTTCAAAAATTCCAAACAACAGAGCCAGCTGGCTAAATATCTTAGACAGAAATCACACCAGACCATGGATTCAGCTGCTCCTGGGAGTGGGGAGCCCCATAAACCAGCAGGGAGGCTCCGTTTGCCCGGCTGGCAGACTGGAGTCTGTCAGGGATTTCAGCAAAATTAATGTGTTCCTGCAAAATTATTTAATTTCACTGAAACAGAATTTTCCAGGGAACACCAATCCAACAGAACATTTGTTTAATTCTATTGTTCATGCTCTACATAGGAATAATTTATTGTTTGTTTGCCAGTGGCTTCTGTACTCTTTTGCAGAATTTATGGCCACACCATGATGGGTGTTTCTGTCGCTCTTGGGTAACCCAACAGATACAGCATCCACAGACCATGAAATGCAATTTCTCCCATAGAAGTACCTCTAGCAACGGGGAAGGAGGTAAAGTCCATACGTCACCTGTTTTCTGAGGGTTGTTCTTGCCTTGCCTGTGGCTGAGTATGAGAAAAGAATGTGTACCTCATTACAGAAGGTGGATATTGAGCCCCAGGTTTAGTGTAGGATAAAGAACATGTCTTTGAGCTGAACAAAGAAAAAGGAATGAAAAAAATGGCTCTGCCAATGTTATTACAGCTTCAGAAAAGTTCCAGTGTATTTTCTTTTTCTTCCCCCTCCCCAAAATTATATTTTATCACGCTCCCTTATAACAAAACCCCTTTCCTTTGTATTAATGCCATTTGATTTAACATTTATTTAACATTGATTTAACATACATATAGATCTAAACATAAGGTTTGAGACTCAAGAACAGAATCAGAAGGCAGAGGAAGTTGCAGGAGCTATTATGGAAGGCTGAGGAAAAAAATCAAGTATTACATTAGTAATTAATGTTAGAAAGTCAAAGATGAACAAGATACATTTTTGCAGACTCTCAGTATTAGCAATGAGTTGGAGATATCAAGTAGTGCTTTAAATGGTATCCTTAAAATTTCCTTGAAAAAAATTCCGAAGTCAAGCAATAAATGTTGCAGAAGAAGTCAAAAGTGGAAGGGTGATTCCCTGATCTCAGCAATTAAACTTCAAAAATATGTTAAAAGGGCCCTGAAATTGAACTTTTGTTGCTTTGTTTTGAAAAGCAGAAGACTGATAAAGGTTATTTGATCAGGAAGGTATACAATCATTCCATATTGTTTTGTTGGAAAAGTTATTAACAATTTTTAAAAATTCTGTACTGAAGAGTTTTGACATGGCAAACAATTTTTGCACATATGAAAATGGAGTCGAAAAATTTTGTCATTAAACCTGTCCACTACTTTTTCTTGACCTGTTCTTTAAAAGTTGATAGGTAACAAACTAAATTCTTGCATATTGTGCTATTTGATGAATATGACAAACACATCAGTTTACAAAAATTTAAACTTTTGTTCTTCATTGGAAAATACAAAAAAAATACTTAACTTCAGCTGTGGAAGTTTGGGTTGGAAGGGACCTTTAAAGGTCATCTAGTCCAACCCCCCCTGCAATGAGCAAGGACATCTTCAACTAGTATTTCACTACTTGTAGAGTATGTGTAGCAGAAATCATCACAAAAGGCTAAATAGCTTGTAGGTACTGCGGAGCACTCAACAAGCGATTGCAAGAAATTCAATTTTAGGCAAGCTAGCTTACATGGAGTGTACCCAAGGTGGCCAAAATACCACTGAAAAGCATATGAAGTCCCTAGAGCATGCACTTCATATTAGTACTAGCAAGGTTTCACTGTTAATGTTGTTTCAGACTGTCTCATGATTCAATACTTTCAACAGATACTGTGTACTGTGATGTTGAAGGACGAAAGAATACACAAAACAAATTATCCTATTCATTTTCCATGCTGCAAACCATAAAACAAATACTGACCATTCTTAGTGTTTCAGCAGATTGTATATGGGCATGATTTCATGCTACCTTTGTGTATTTCAAATGAAATAGTCTCATGGAAATACTTAACAAAAGAAATAGAGAACTGGAAGGACTCCACTTTTCTCAGCCAAAGGTAGAACATTATGAGCAACACAGAAACCTGTGATTATTCAGTGGTCTGATCCTGGTGAATAATTTCAAACAAATTGAGGAAAGTGAGATTTTTTTATGTGAGAGTTCACGAAGGATGTATATTTTATGTGCAGGATTTTAATCATCTAAACCAAATCAAAATTAATTAGTATAGAATAGGATATTATAGTTAGATCCACGAAGTTCTGCGTGTATCCATGAAAACTAGTCAGTGTTCATACAAACTCAAGCTACTGGAGATGGTTTGTGTTGCAGTTTATGGGATATTGGGGGATATAGAATACCTCAACCTGTACTAACTTCAAATAAGTATCTTGCTGTTTTCCATTTTTTATGTTGACCACACATATAAAACAATACCTTTTCAAAATGTGCTGAACATATCTCTTAATTCCAGAATTAGCTGAGTTCCCTGGAAAGATATTGAAAATATTTGTTTTCTTTTCAAAATGAGAAGATCCCCAGGTTCAGGCTATCCAGTTATGTGTACAGTAATATTTTCATATATTACAATTTGTTAGTGAAAGTTACTCTAAGCACATACTTGAGAAGAAAGGTGTAGGTGAAGATCCAGAGTTCAGTCAGGTTTTTGGTTTGCAGTTTGAAAGGTGCAGGAAAATCCCTGCCTCTGTGGAGTCAGAGCCGAAGGACTTGCTGACTTCGGGGCAGTCAGGATTTTACTGTAACCGCTTTGAAATTTTACTCCCCTTAGCCCAAATTTCTCTGGGATTTCAGAGGCCAGTCTTGGAAGCTGCATAGGTAGATCAGCGAGGCGCACCCCTTGGGCCAGAGGGGGCTGATGTAGCCAAGGTGATGGGGATCCCCATCAGTTGTGCAGACAGCCTGCTCTGCACCCCATGTACCTACGTGAGGGCAGCACCAGGGCTGACCTGCAGCCACCTGCTTAAGAACAACTTTATTTACTTTCGTTCTAAACTTGCATCATCAGCCGAACACCTTTTTCACTGGTACTCATTTCAGCTGGGTTTAACAAAAATAAATGGCTGATAAGTCAAGAAACAGTGCTGACTCCCCACTGCCAAAGTACAGCTGGAACACAGTAACCCCAGAAAACCAGACTGCTCCTGGAGTTATCAGATCAAAGTGTAAAAAAGTGGTGAAAAGCACAGACAGACTAGTTATGAAATATGCAGATAAAATGTTGTTTGACTGCAGAACAACTTTCAGAGAGAGGTGAAAAGCAGTTCAGGACCAAACTCACTTTACAGTGTTCAGCTCCATTCTGTAAAATCATTAGTCTCATCAGACATTTTTTCCAAGTGATACTTCTCTTTTAAAACCAAGAACCCGAATAAACTCCATTGCTTTCTTCTCATTAAAATCCTTTTAACTCCTGAACAATTGGTTAATCAACTATTGTTCCTTTACAGGAGACATATGTCACAATAGACGCAGAGGCAGATGGAAAAAGCACAGTATCAATGGCAAAAGTAAAATTCTTAATACTCAACATAATGCTGTCTCAGTTTAAAAGTGGTCTATATTTCAAAGCTGACAATCAAGTATGATTTGATATTAAACTGTACAATAGGATGTTTTCAGAAGCATTCATTTTTTTCATATTAAAATATACCTTCATTGACTCATATATTAAAAAATATAGTCAGTCATCCTGCAGACTTTAATTATTTTTTAAAAAAACGAGGCTATGTATTATATAGCATACTTGTATTCCATTCCTAAGCTCAGTGTCAACAAGTACTCATAACTGTAATTCCAAAGAACTACAGCAAGGGTTACCAACAGGCCAAAACTCTAACCTTCTCTTGGGCAGCTTCAGAAGAATGAAACAGAGCCCAAAGCAGGGTTTGGAGATGGGAAACATGTGAAACATAGGAAACATGGGAAACCTTGGTCTGTATTTCTCTTCAGACAGAGGTTGGAGCACTTGTTGTGAGAAGAGAGTCTCCATACAATTCATCCCTATGAATTCCCTACAAATTCAAAAGTTTACAGCATAGTTTATCCAAAGCAGAGGGCAAGTTGGAGGTAGAAGCAGTACAAATATTTAATTACATGGATTGATCAAAATAAAGTTCACCAGACATTAATATATTTATTTTTAACCTTTTATGAATGAGGGAAATAATATTTTTTGTAATTCCCATATTATAAGTGTGCAGTCTAGAGAATGGTGAAACACATCTAGCAGTTTAGGGTCAGACTACTTTCCTGTCAATCCATTTCAAGTATTTGAACCACAAGAGCAATGCTCATATAATAAGAAAGTGAGAGAGGTGAAAGAAAATGCCTGGAAAGGATAGGAAGCAGTATTGGGCATGAAGAGTTTTGGCAGGCCATGAAGGAAGAAAAGTGAAGGAAAATAAAATGACAGTTCATTTGGCCCATGATCAACAGAACAAGACCTAGTTCTTCGAATTTCCAAATTATTTTATAAAACTGAAGGTCCTCTATAAAACACAGTGCATTCTTCTGCAAGGCACTGTCTTAATTCATAAAGATACATTGAGCATTTTTGTCAATAGTCTCAGGACACCAAGAGCAATGAGTTAATAGCAAAATCAGAAGCACACATTCTTCATCCAGGAATCTAATCTAGAAGCCAATACCCGTGGTGGTATTAACAGTGGTCAGGACAAAGACTTTGACCCTGTGCTTTGTGCATGGTTAAAGAACAGAGAACATCTGGACCCCAGAAAACAGGGACTTGTAAAGGGAATTATACCTCCCACTCTGACACCGATAGAAATCTAGTCAGAATTACAAAAATCTTTCCTCAGTGACCTCATCATCCCATTCCAAGTGTGAGCAAGGAACATAGCACTCTGAAATGCATGAAGGTGGACTCTCACTTTTAATCAATGTAAACAAAAAGTGAAAAACATTTTTCCCATATTTGTACAAAGAGGCTCGGCTACAAAACACTGGCGGTAGCAAAAGTACATTCTCTTATGGACTTCAAAAGGTACATTTGTCTGTTTACCTGTTTCCCACATAAGATGATCATAAATACATTCACTTAAATGCCTCCTCTTCCTCCAATGTCTTAGCCATAAATTATACTGTGTCCATAGTCCTCTAAAGTGTAAGTTAGCTTCCGCACGATAAAATTAATGAGCAGTGTTGCTAAGTGCCAGGTGTGCCAGCCTAAATGAAATGTCTCATGGAAGCTTGGACTTTGGACCATTAACCATGGCTAATCGGCATGGCTGTTCTATACACAGAAGCAGATGTCCCTCCAGAACTGACTTCTTTTTTTTAGTGTGCAGGTACCAGGAATTACTTTGAAAAAGACTTTATACATTGCTCTGAAGGCTGTCGGACAACGGGAGTGGTGATGTTTGCTCTTTCACCTTTTATTCTGATTTTATTCAATAATATTGCTATTCACTATGGTGGCTGAAGACAAGAGAGAAGGTCTATTTTTTTTTGTTGCAACAGGCTAAATTTGCATGAGCTTCCCACACACGCGTGTGGTTAAATGCGCATTATCTCTGAAAGTACACTAAATATGCCGAGGTACTTTTATATTTTTCCCCAAACAAAATGCGGCCTTTTTAAAGTGCTCTGGGGAAAGAAAATGAAAGATGCCAGATGACAAATGCTAAGTGCTCATTGCTTAGCAAACATGCTGAACAAATATCACAAACCTGCAAAGCCATTAAGTACAGGAACTCATTCCACTGAAGCCCAGAGCAGGAAGACAAATAAAGAGCTAGCACTACACTCATGATAATACAGTTAAAGGCAACCGAGTTATATCTAAATTGAATGGGAAGAGACATTTATTTTGGTGCAACCATATTGTTACACATGGCTTTAAATTACACTCAAGTATTTCATTTTAGGATAATGAAAGGAGTCATGACAGAAATGGCACCACATTATGAAAATTAACATGACATAACAAAATAAACTCTTCTTATGTAAAACTTTCATCTGCTATTTTTACTTTCCTCTCTGCAACGCATGAAAGGACCATACATTCAAGTAGAGACAATTAATCATCATTTAGTCATTTTACTAATAATCCTTGAACCATCAGACACTTTACAATGCTACACTGCAAGTTGACTAACATGCACTGTATACTTTACCATCACTTACATTCAATGTTGCTGCATAAGAGAGCAAAACAGAAGGTGAGAGAGTTGTCACAAAGATGTGTGGAAGTCTACAGGTAGGGAGGAGACGTTCACGTCTGGCCCTCTGCCAAAGGCAAACTACATAAAAAATAAGGGGCCTGCCAAGTTCATTGAAGCTACAGGGACTGTCTGTCATAATGAAGAATTTAGGCACAAGCCAAGGACACTTGTCTGAAAGTAGAAATGATTTACTTTTCCAGCAGCAAAACAGTCTCAGGTTCTCAGTAGAAAGAGATTTGCATAGAATAGCATACCTCTCTTACAAGGTATAGTAAATTTGTTTTAGCAGTTCCATCCATGTGTTATTTTGATAAACAAATCTTATGTTTTGACAAAGGCAATCTATAGCTCTGTTGTTAACCAACAGAGGATGATTTGCAAAAGGTAAACTGGCCACCCGACCCATCCAATATTTGAATCTAAGGGTAAACCCTTTTGGACATATACTTTATCAGTACTTAAAATGCCATTTAGTATGTTCCAAGGAAAATTCTCTGAGATTTTAAAAGAGCTTGATAACGTAATATTCTGGCTCTCTGTTTTTTTATGAATGATAAAGAATGTTTATGAATTATAGAAAAATCTTCAGGGAATGACTTAGGTGAAAAGATGCTGGTAAAACACTAATATTGAGTAAATTTCTGATAGTGAAGTCAAAAAACTGTGTCTGGGATGGGGAAAGAACATTTTCCTTCAGAATAAGGACCTGGTAGAAAATGTCCCTAAGCAGAAAATAAAAGTAAATAGGAGTGAGAATATAACCCTCACATTAGTTAAGGGTATGATTTATTTGAAGAATAAGGATATTTGGCTTCCCAAGAAGGACAAATGCGGATCATGGCACAAGATTCCAGATGCTTCTCCCAACTTAAGAAAGATGCAAGTGAAGGGTGAGAATGTCGAGTCAGTGCAAAGCTCAATCCATATTTAGTGGTGGGATTCAGAGCCCAGGAAAAAGAGACAGTAGATAATTCCTGCGCTGTAAGTGACCACAGTCTACACATGGGCATGCACAGACATTCTCCAGTAGATTTATGTGTGAAAAAAAATTAAGAAGGGAAGAAAAACCAGAAATGTATAGGTGGGGAAGAGCAGCTGAAGCTGAGCATGAGAAACATAAAATTTTGAGGAGGCTATGAACAGCAGAATTTCACTCTTCTAAAGAGTATCAGTAACAAGTTACTTGGACCATCTTCAGGGACACAACCCAACCATAACTTTTTTTTTTGAAGCAGGGGCTCTAGGACAGTGACTTGTTGGTTGAAGGGGACTCAGCACCAGGTTACAGTGGCCTCCAGAGGAAACAATCAAGCAGATGCAGAGGCAGTGTTGCCTGCACAATGAGACGCTTTTCACTGTCTATGGGACTCCGTCACCCTGTTCACGTCCAGGAACAGTGCATAGCCCATGCTCAGTGAGACCACACACTATATCCAGAAGCCCCACTGAGGGCAGGGCAGTGGTGAACAGTCAGACCATCCTGTCTTATCCGTTTCTCCGTTTCGACCGCTCTTCAGAGTGCTGCATATCAGTCACCTGTGGACATGGAGCACTGTTTATCTGGAGGTGATTACACATCATTCTTGCGTCCGCATGCATGATATTGCACCTGAGTAAAGCCTCCTTGAGTGGCTGATGCTTACTGTAATGAAGATCTTTTATGTTTTTCCTGCTTTTGAGGGGCTTCATTTGAAGTCCAGGCCAGAATAGGCTTTGTTCTATACTTCTGTAGGTGAAGAACCTAGTGCAATACACCGAGTTCCTGATGTCTAGGTCACTGTGAGCTGTTTGGTCCCAGCATACCATAACCAAAACATGTGCTGGGTCACCTGGAGGTCTGCAAGTCAGAGCTGGGATTGCAGTGCGATGCTATCTAAACCATGTCACTCTTCTATGACTGCTACCACTGCCAGTGGGCCCAAATATAAAGCACAAAGTGCGAGATTAGGAGCCAGCGGCTAAAGAAGGGTTTGGATCCTGCTTGTGAAAAATTGTAAAAAAAAAAAGGAGATGAAAAAAATGAGTATTTAATTTCCATAGCTCTCTGGCAAAATTAAATGTAAAACCGCCTGTTGTGGTCAGTGGTCAAGTAAGGTTCAGAAAATCAGCACAGATTCCTTCTGCACAGATAAATGACAAGATATGGATATTCACCTCTCACGCCCACGTCATTCTTGCCAAGAGTTCTGGAAAGTGGTGTACTCAAGCATTCAGATGAAGGCCAGTGTTTACTGGAATCTGCTGTGAATTGCAAGAGGATACGTATATTATTAGGCCTCAGAACATTCATTGGCTCCATCTGGGGAAATAGTTTCCATACTCTCAATGCAGGCTGCAGCCCCTGAAGGAAATGCTGCAAAGAAAACCACTTAAATAAATAGGAGCAACACTTACCACAAAGCAAGCCAATAAAGTCACAAATTTGACAATAAAATTACAGAAAGTGGGCTGCTAAGCCAGAGCGGTTCCAACCCAGCGTTGCTGTCAGATAACTTCCTGAGGCAGATTTTGTCCCAAAGTTACCGTTAGAAGTGGTAGTGGATTTAACTTCCCCCAGCAAAAAAAACTCAAACCCAAATCAAATGGAGAACAGGGGTGTAAATCCACTTTCTTTCCTAGTGCTTTTGTTTCAGTCTGTATAACAAGTTCTTGTTCTGTCATATAAGGTGGTAACACTGGCTAATGTACAGGTAGCCCATTTCTGATCTTCAACCAAACACAGCTGTGGGTCAGGCAGGGGGTCTCAATAGCCTGTTTTGGTAAATGACGCTGGAACATCTGTCAACAACTGGCAGACTTCTGACCCCCGCCTGGAAAAAGTAGCTTTTTCCTCATTTTATGTATCCTTGTCAGTGTGTTATAAACTGTGGACCATTCTGACATTGAAAGTTTTCAGAATTAACTAGTCTTTATTCTATCTGAGAAACAGCAAAGACGTTCAGGCAAAGCCTGAATAATAAAGAAAAAATATTTTGCATAAGTGGCTGTTATAATCTCAGCTTTATGGCAGAGAAGTGTTATTCTCTGTGTAACTCAAGTATCTTAGAAAGCACGCATACAACCAACATTAACAGTTTTTAGCTTGAATATGCAGGTGGTGACAGTGTCTGCAAAGCTTTGCTTGTTCATTTAAGTGTACCATGTTGGAAAGGAAATCAGTAAATGCAAAAAAAAAGTAATCACAAAAAGGTCAGGAGAAAGGATTTCTTTAGCTTTTTTCTTTTTTTCTTTTATGTTGTGTCAGTTATCATGCATTCTTAAATGAAGGAAGTTGCACACACACAAAAAATCACTTTGAGACATTACATAAAATAACAGAAGGTCAGACAGTGACAAACATTTTGGAATTGCAAGTTGTTTTAATGTGAGAATATGTTTTGAAGTACTATAATGTTTTTCTCATATAGAGAACAATTTCTGCAGTATTTTTGTTTTCTTTAACTTAGCGCTCCTGGTGCCCTTTACATGCTTCTTGGCTCTGAATTCTTTCTTTTTTCCAAGTTCAGTGAAACCAAGACAAATATCCATTAAAAGGCTCGATCGCTCAGTTAACAAAACCATTCAATTATAGACTCCAAGAGCAGGAGGAATTTCCCCGTGAATAATGCCTTACTGTTGAATTAACATTAAGATGTTGAGGGGAAACAGTCACCCCTATCACATAGTTTACATTGGAAAAGGCAAGTACATTAACATTTCTTGCAAGCCACAGTATTATACTGAGCCGACTTGAATATACAGGGAATAGAGAAGTAGCTAGGCCCACTTTATGGAAAAAAAGTGTCAACATGGGCATATCAGCCAAGAAATACTTATATTCTTTCCTTCTCCTCCCTCCCTCTCTTCCCTCACCCCAGACTTTCTCTTGTCTTAGGAGTTTTTATTCGTTTACTTCATTTTGTTCCTTAGGACACAGATAAGTTTTTTAAATAAATCCATCTGCTCCATACTTGTTGCTTATTCTCACAGACAAACATATGTGGGCTATGCCCAGTGCTGATTCTCAACATTAGCATAGGACACTGGATGAGAAAATTGACTATATAAAGAACAAGAAATTAGAGAAGTTAAGTTTTCCCAATCCATTACTTCTTCCCTTCACTAAATGCATTAGATAATGATTGGTAATGATATAATTTGGCCCAGGTTCTCAAGCGTGCGTGCCAAATATCAGTGGCCTGATTTTCAGAAGTAAGAAACTCTCTCCAAGACACACAGACATATTTGACGAATATGTAACATTTTTAGCAATGGGCAAAAGTTGCAATGTCTAGATTTGTATTTAGACACCACCGAAGCTAGAATTCAGTTTGGATCATACCCAAATTTTGGCAGTTATTTGGAAATGAGGTCCCATCAGATAAGAAAATAACATTGTCAGAAAAAAAAAAAAGAGTGCTCTTACACTCTTACAAACTTCATGTGTTTGCCCTGCCAAGACTCTCCCTGAGTCAAGGAGCTCTTCATCATTTGTAATATGTAGAATATCTTTGTACAGGTTATGAATTTCTAGAGGGGACACCCTGAATCTCAGGTTGCAAACTTTAAGCGTGCGGCTTGTCTTCTTTCTCATCTCTTAAGTCCATATGGAAATAAAAAGAGTAGCAGGTGATAGGCCAAACTCTTACAACTGTCAAGGAGCAACCAGGAAAAGTTAAATAAATGCTGATGAAATTAAAAATATGTATGGTGAAATATGAAGTGGTTAATGTGTTAAATTCAGCAGTGTGTTGGTATCATAAAACTCTCTCAACATTGACCTCCGTCACTGGAAGCCAATCCGCCCCAAATTCCCAGCGAGCCACTTCACAGTCTCTTGTCAACCTGCCTTAAGCAGAACAGTTGCCTTTAACAAGACCTGATTAGAGGAGACTCACAGAAACAGAGAGAACTTCAGGTTATCTCTGTTTCAGATAAAAAGATATCTCATGACCCTTCACAAGCCTAGAAAGCAGTCCTGGTCCTACCAATGAAAAATGAGTAAAGATAGTGGTGCAAGCATCTTTCAGTTGACATGCTGTTTGAAAGGACTATATGTATTCATATAAAACCCCTCGATGCCACTGTTTACATACGTTTGTGTACATTATGGGTAGAGGAAGAGAGAATGAGGCGCTCTCACAGAACGACAATACTTTTTTAAACCATTGCTTGACTATACAGAATACATGACAACGGAGAATAAGGTTCACATTATTTGAATTATAACCTTTTTGAAGTAGAGGATGTCATTTTCTGTATATTTAGATACTTACTAACAAAATAGGAACAGTTTTCATTGCCATTTCCAGGCATTATAATTATAGCTATAATTATATGTATCATAATTATAAACCATTGGTTCTTAGTATTTTTTCCCAAGTATTTCCAAGACATTTTCAAAAGTATATTATTAAAATTATAATTAAAAAAAAAAAAAAAAGAATCCCTTAATATTTCTAATTGTTCACACCAAAGCTAAATGCATATTTGGAGAAATATATTTATGACTAAGTAGTAACCCCTCCATCCCCCAGATTTATACAACTTAACAGTGATTCTACATATCATACACTTTGCACAATTTAGTCATGTCCAGAAATAGTTGAGCAATACCCTGCATAAAAATATTCTTTAAAGTGTATCTTGAGGTGTTTGTTAATAGAATTAGAGGGTCACTTCCACAAAAGTGTTGGGTACAGCACTTGTAAACCCATCCAGTCTGTATTACCCAGAGGAAGTGTGAAGAACAGGATATCTGGCAGTTGCACAGGGTTTTTCATAGGCTATAACAAAGCAGTCTCTACATACATGTTTTTAAGATTAACATGAGCTGAGGTCTGCACTGCCACAACTATACAGTGATTATTCCCCAGGCTAGAGAGTTTAAACTCTATAAACTCTGTGGTTAAACATTTGGCTGCAGTGTAAACATATCCGTAGGGGCAAGTTCTCACCATATGGATGCACAAAAGTCAACAGGAATGTATCAGTGATGCTAAAATACGGATCAGATTTGTCTATAAGATTTTGGTGAGATTGTGGTCCTTAACAGAAGGGAGGAAAAAAGTACGTATTTAAGTCTAATTATTTCATTGTGTTTATATTTTGTTTTGAAAGCACCAAATGGATTAGACCATATGGACTTAATAAATAAGATTTCAAATTGACCTCATTTTTAGTTGTTCAAGAGCGAGAAAGCATCTTAAATGATAAACTTTGAATTCTGTACCTTGTACATAAAGGCTATTCCAGCACCAGAAAACTTTTTCCATTGAGAAATCCACTCCTTAAAATCCTTTTCTAATTCTAAGATTTAGAAAGATTCTAATTTACTATTATTATGTAGAAACACACTAATCTACTCGAGTGAATTTATGTGGCAAAGTACATACACATGAAAAATACACTTAAGGATGGAAACACTGACTCAACCCTAACTATAACATAGCCAGGGGCACAATTATAATAATGAAAACCTCACTTGAGGTGTTCTGTCTGCGTACACACATTGATTTTTAAATACCAATTCACAGTCAACAACATGACAGGTTCAAACAACTTATAGCACAGATTCCTAGCAAGCTACAGAATTAATTCACTTATCAAGAAGACTTTAATCCTGCTTCCAGTGCTTATGAATCATCATAAAATCCACGATTTATGAGATGAATTGTATAATTCGCATTATAGCTTCTGTACTATGAAAATAGAACTGTAGGGCTAGACGCAATATGGTTTGACTCATTCAGTTTAATCAAGCTGTAAATCTCTGGGACTCTATAGAGCCAGCTCCAGCCCAGAGCTCTGAGAGGACCTCTTAGCTTAAAGACTCAAGGTGAAGGCCACATTTATTTCCAATCTAGATTTATTTCTTCTAACGCCCTATGCTTTCAAAATGGAAAAACATTACTTTGCCAAACTGAGAAATGTCCATAATTAACCCTGCACTCTTTTGTATGTTAGCTTTAGGAAAAGGTTGTAGGATGCATGTTGCTCAGAGTCCTGCTTCTCCGTGTTTTGGTTCCTCTCTGGAACGCTCCTTAAAGCATTTCTGTAGGGTCAGGTCTTGTGAGATGAGAGAAAAAGTAACTAAAGTCCTGGATCTCTGTGGGCAAAAAGTGTTTTGCTGCAATGGCAATGGAAAATGCAAAATTAAAAAAGTTCCAACTTTTGCTTAAATATAAAATGAGCAGAATTCAAGTAAATGGTAAAAAAAAATGGCTGACCATTATCTTCTGCACCATGGCTTTGATTAGAGCGTTGGAGAAATCTGGTGTGCAACTGAAATAAGTGAAGCATGTACCCCTTCTTTTTCTCTAAAGTGGGAGTATAATACTGACAGGCGGACACTGAAAAGTGGATGTTTATAGCATGTCTTTGAAAAACATACTTTCAGAGGACAGAGTTGCCAGAGAAGCGAGATGTAATCCCCCATTACCGCAGCCTGCTGCTCTCGGTCTCATGTAGCAGGGAGAAGTCTGACCCACAACACACTAACCTCCGCCAGATGGTGGCCGCGGCTACCCTCGCCCTAAGATCCTTTTCTTCTGGTCACCGTGAAAGGAAATGTTGTACTGTTTGGCTGTAGCCTGCCCACCGCTGACAAGCTAATCCCCCGTGGCAGGCTGCCTCCCTCTCCCCCTAACGAACAGGCTCAGGCTGTGTTTGCTGTCGGCTGAACAAACCCTGCAGAGCTCGTACGTACTGTATTTTGAACTCGGGTATTAAAAATGGCCTAGTGATTGTCTTCACTTAGGCTCCGGTGGAGCTGGGTGATGTCAGTGTCTTTTTATTATTATGCTGTTAATAATCTCCGCAAACTCCAGAGCCCTTTCTTTTATTAAAAATTGAATGCAGAAAACCAGATTTGTATAATCCTCGCAACTTCGTATAAGGAAATTAAATTGCCACAATACCCTACATTCTGGTGGAAAAAATCTCATCTTAAGGGCAGTCCAAGACAATCCCTGGCTTGCCCACGAGCGCATGAGATGAATAACGTGACTTATAATGCTCTGCTTTCCCCCGCACAGTCTGGCTGTGGGCTTCTCCCGTCACGGTGCAGGGTCCCCGCGGGGAAGCAGAAAGCTGTCAAGCTCCTTTCTGCTTGTGTTAACCGCATCTGACTCATATCAGACGAAAACAGAGGAGCCCTGCACAGACGCGCCGCGGCAATGCCGCCGATACTCCGATGTTCCCTGACAATGACAGGCTAAGGGGGGAGGTGGCAGGCAGAGAAGTGTTGATTAGAAGGATAAATAAATTAATACAAATAAAAAAATATATAGATCTAGTAGCTGACAATGTTTAGCAGAGTTATCTCACGCCAGGATCTTTGGCTCAAGTCTTTGTCAAATATGGGTTGCTTCTTGGTCCTGTCAGACCATTTAAGCGAGGGAAAAAGTTTTGTCTCATTGCTGAAGTTTGCCTTCTATGCAAAGACACCAAGATATTTACAGGTCAGGATATAAAAAATTATTACCCTGAAAAGCAGTCAGCCTGGGCAACAATAAGAACTGGTAACACATCATTATTCATTAAATCCAGACTTTTTTTTTGTCACAGAAGTTTTTACCTCTAATAGGGAACCTGTCACTTTGAGCAAGGAAGACTTGAGGATGCAGGAAAAAAATTGGTGGTTCTTTATCAGGAATTATGCTTTTCACAGGTCCAAAGTTTGAGCTGTCAGAGTAAGATACGAAACAGTCTACCTCTTACCCACTTGGGATGTTTGCTGTTTATTATGGCTCAGTATTTCCTCCAACTGAAAATCTAACATTTAATGGGGTGATTTAGTTGGCAGTGAATGACAGGTCCTTGTCAGGGTCCCTATCATCTTCCCCTGGCAGGGTTAGCATTCACCTCTCTTATTTATCTGATTTCTAAAAATTAGGTGTGAATGAACTAATAGAGTGGGTGGTTGTTTTTTTCTTGTAGAATGGGGTGTTCATGTAAAAAAAAAATCTTAAATTTACTGACCTAAACTATTTGCTAAGTTTGAGTTAGATATAAAAAAAATCTCTTCATGGCAAATTTTAAGGCAGATATTTACAATCTGAGAGGATAGGTATACGCATGCTATATACAATGTTTTGAAATGTAGTCAAATAATCTTTGAGTGTTACACTCAAAAAAAGGGAAACAACAACCTTGGCTAACACAGCATTTGATTTTCATATTTTTCCATAACTTTCAACTGTTTTAACTTGGAGACAGTAAATTTCACTTGCTAATAATTGCGCCTTGTCATGTTTGAGCCTACATTATATCTATCTGGGGAAAAGAGTTTCTTCGGTACAGGATTTGTAGGGGAGGAATAATAACAGCTTACACAATGCAGCGAACCACTGATGTAAAATCCTCTTACTGTGTAATAAACGGTGAAAAGGCTTAGACAACTACTTTCGCAGTCAGCGTTAGTCGTTTGTCAGCTTTATTTATGGTTTTCTCACTGCGCAGACTAGGAATAATCTCCTGCCTGATGAATGCAAACGGTCTGGATTAAGGGTTCTGGGGCAGGAAGGACAAGAGGAAGTCGTGAATTACTGGCGTATGCAGAGGTTTGGGCTGGTGCCAAGTGCTGTGCGGGTTTGGGATTACAGTTCAGTTCCCTGTTTTTCAGCAAACCCCTCCGCCCATGATTGTACTTGAGCTTGCTGTGCTGGTTACATCCTTCAGGGGCTCAGCTACATCCCTGGGTGAAACACCTCCTTATCAGAATTCAAACACACTGTGGGAAATGGAGGAATTTTAGATAAAACCTCTCTTATTGCTTAACAAAACAGTAGATTCCCAGAAGTTTTCACAGCACTGGATGTTTTGTAGATGCTGCTCATGTCAATGGGTCTTTGTGAGTGAAGTGCTCTGGCATGTCTAACATATAAACCCACATATTCTTAAGGCAGTAAGTTTGGAGTTAATTAGACATCCCGGGGATATTTTTGTCAGCACTATACTTCATATCTCAGACTAAACACTACTTGAACAGGGATTTTATATGTGTTTCATTCCATTTTATAGTGTTATGACCACCATTAAAAATGTCAATCATGATCTGATATCAAAAGGTTTGTGAATTTCAATTGAGAATACAATGTCTATAATTATATTGGTCAAGAACAGATGTAAAAAAGATGTGGGAACTTGAAGAGTCTACCCCATGTCAGTGGAAGATACATAAACACTTTCATTATCTAATCCACAAATCAACAATATGAAAATAAATCAGCAAACCTACGAAAGTTGCCATTAATGTTGTAATGCATTTTGCGTATTTCATACTATCCAAATGTTTTACTTGTTGTCAACATTCATGAATACCTTTATTACTGCAAAATTTTCAAAAGCATTTGTTACATACCAAAGCATAGCTAGTGTTTAGGTCAGACAAACATGTAATATTCACATGCTAAACATGGTCACCGTTTTGGATCTCCTCTTCCAGAAACACAAAGTGTACACTTAGGAGTAGTCAAACGCACTGGCTGAACTGATGAGAGCTTTTGAGGACCGAAAAGCATGGTATGATAAATTCCATCTTTCACATATTCAGTACATTGTTTTTGAGAAGGAGTCTCATAATGGATGTTGCAAGTCTGGCTCCTGAGTTCATTTGTTTTTCATAAACCAGAAGGACCTGATCCAGTGCCTTATCCATGAATGAAACCACGGCACAAAACCTCAGTAATTTCAGCAAAAGGACACATTGCAGACTTAAGCTTCTCTACTGCAACAGCTCTGCCACTATGTCTGTAACTACTATTGCAAGCACAAAGTTGGGCAAGGCTAAATGCCTTAGTTCAAAACTCAGGTTAAAATCAAGTCTTTCTAGACACTAAAAAATCCTGGAGTAAAGATAATACTTTCAGCAGCAGACAAGTAATTTGAATCCTATTTTAAGAAATTATTCAGAGCCAGGTCTGAAATGGACTTAGGTGTTGAACTGTTCAGGTTCACAGTTGCAAAAAGTTAGCTAATTGCCAGCAATTACCTGTTCTGAAAGAGGAATGAAAATTCCCTGTACAGTGATTGAAGAGTTAAATACCTAATGCCTATGAAGGAAATACACAACATCCAACTCATTGGAAGGAGAAATACAGAAACTACCATTGAAGAGCAGGGATTACTGAAATGCAGATTCCTTGTGACTTCTTTTTTGGAGGGTTGATTTTTTTGTTTGTCTGTGGCAGACCAGAAGTCCTTTGACACATTTTCTTGATGAAAACCCAGTCACAACACCCATCATTTTGAGCCCAATATACAGATATACACTGGGTGGTTTAGTTCTGCAATGTTCTTGTAAAATTAAATTCCACAAACATCTCATTATTTGCAGCAAATATTCTGGAGATGATATATGGGCAAATGGTATCTTGGCATTAACATGAATATGCATGGTAGAGAGAGAAAGGGATATTAGAAAGCAATGAGATCACCCACATAAACCAATAAGATCCAAAAAGCAGAACATTCAGAAAATTATTTTAGCCCAAACTGCATATAAAATATAGGTCTACCATGAGACAAGTGGTCACTTTACCTAAATGATTAAATATGTGTCTGATTTCAAGCAAGTAACTTTCAAATGGTAGGGATGCCCCTAACTGACTTACTAATCTTCCATACTCAGGCAAGAGCATTTGGGATGGAAGAAACAACACTATTTTTACCCTGAGATTTGGGGAGAAAGACTAACGAACGCCTTCATCAGTCAAGTTGACAGGCCTGATTACTGTCACACAATAGAGAGCTGGCATGAGCATCAGCACCAAACACTGGTCTTCTGCCTTACCAACAGTTTCTAGGGGTCATAATGAGGGCTTTTACAGGAATGACATCTCTTTGCCCAGTTAGACATGAACTGGGAAAGTCCATAGAGTCTTGAAATGGAAATTCAAACACTTGAAATCAATCAGTTAAAACGGGTTAGTAATGTTCAGACAATCTCAGGAGCAGTTCCTGCTAAGGTGTGAATACCTTGGGCAAACAAAGCTAGTAGCTTTGGTCATGTCATGCTCAGGGGTCAGCCAGCTCAGCCTTGTCTTTGTGGCCTCCCAAAGAACATTTAGAGAGTATCACCGATTCAACACTTCTTTCTGCATTTTCCTGCCTGTTGCTCTCCCTTTCTGCCTTACCATGTAGATTTTGTAGAGGATGCCATACACTCTTCTTTGCTGGAGGCTGTCACACCCATCAAGCCACCATTTGACTTATGTAGCCTGTCACTTTGAAAGCACTGCTTCGCATTATAGCAGTTCTCTGTATACCAAGTCGCATTCTCTTTCTTTTGCACAAGTCCATTTTTTTGGTTAACTTTATACATATCCTTGTTTATAAAGACCCACCGACATTGAAATGAGCTTCTAAATAGAGCAGACTCTATTTTCTGTTTCCCATTGAACCAGATTTCAGCAAGCAATATTTCATTTACATGGTGCTAAATACAGATCAGTCTGAATCTGCATTCTTTCTGGTTGATGCTTTACTATTTTTGTGGCATTTTTCAACAGCTCATTACATCAGGGATAGTAGCAACTTGTAAGGACACCTCTAAATCTAAACTTGACTGCACGCTCATGCTTATTATGCTCCTTGGAGATACACACGATTTCCTTTCTGTTTGTGGTACCCTCCAGTAAGACTAACTTGGGGAAGTTAGAAAAATAGCCTAGACAAATACGTAGGTGTTTTTTGGAGTTTCTTCAGCCAGCATAAACAAATCTATTTTTGTGTTGCTTAAGATATGGGCAACTTTTCCTGCACCATCAAAACACTTTCCTCTTTTGACTTAATTTTCTTTTTGATAAATATGATAATCTTGTGCATTTCTTTATTGTTATAAGCATTCATATGTCTGACCCTCTGTTGTGTTTTTCATTCCAAGAGAGAACTTAATATATGCTGTATAATTATCCAGAACACATTAGGAGTCTGGACAGGCTTTTAAAATCAGATTGGAACGTACATAATCTACTTCTACGTTTTGTTACATTTCAGTTCATCAAAGACATTAGAAAGCATGTCTGAGGCCACAAAAAAAATATTCTGTGTTCATACTGCAAAAAATTTCCATTTGGGGGGAGGGATATTTGACATATCTTTCCAATTCTGGCAACAAGAATGCTAGTTTTGACTTCTCATAAAGGTACGAAACTGAACTGTTCAATAGCTAAGGCTAAGGTATTCTAAAAAAACATTCTGACATTCATTTTTGGATGCAGAAAAACCTAGATTTAGTTTTTAATTTAATGTTCAAAGAGTCCAGTATCAACACTGTCTCTGGAAATACCCACGGACAATTCAGCTTTTGCAGAAATTGTCATAATACTTTAGGACTGTAACTTTGTTGTGAAGAAGAGTGTTGAAAATTTATGTTTTTTTTTTTTTTTTTTAAATATCTGCATCATAAACCCATTAGATTTTATTTACACAGCAAGAGTCTCAGATTGTTTGGGGAAGAGACGTGTTTGCTTGTTTGTTTGTTTGTTTCTCTGACTTTTATTTATCTTTTTTTTTTTTAGCTAGACATTCATTTTCCTATGTGAAATACCATTCCCAAGAACTTTTTCTGTGTTTCTCATGGGAGAGTTTTTGCCTCAAAAAGTGAAGCAATATACAATCTTGTAGCTGAGATTTACTTCTGATTAATATGGAGACAATCTCTGGGAACATAAAGGTACAAGGTAATTAAGACAAAAAAGTCAAGGAAAAGAAAGACCAAATAGGAAGCAGTGCCTTAAAAGTAGGATGGAGGGGACTGCCCTTCGTTAGTCCTGGGAAAGATAAGGCTAAGGAAAGCAAGTTTTCTGAAATGCCACAGGCTGTCTAGAGGTGTGACATCTCCTGACTTGAGAAGCGATTAGGTGACAGTCAGTCAGGGATGGTCAGGGTATCCCGAGTTGCCTCTCAGTGCAGAAGGTTGGGATGGATCATGAGCCAGCAACGCTGCCCAAGCAACATCCCACATCCCCTTCCCAGGTAAGCAGCTGCTGCCCAGACTCTGCAGGAGTCAGGATTTGCTGCCTCCCACCTGGCCATGATGCTGCTGACAGTGGCTGTCTGGATGGGAGTAGGAGACCCCAGATTGCTCTCAACGTGGAATATTTTGCCTCCCACAAATGCCTCCCCAACTGCCATGTGCTTAATACCTGCTGGTATGCCATTTTTGTAGCCAAACCATAGCTTGTGTGATCTTTTATGATGAGAATGACTGTGATCTACCCGCTCTGCCTTGTGACCCAACTATATCAACATTTTTTCTGAAACTAGATCTGAAGCTCAGAATTTACATTTGATTAGTGGTTGTTCAACAGCTCTGACTCTTTCAAAAACTAACTCTAAAATTTCTGGCCATGCCCTTCAGAAGGTCTTGTTTTTATTCCCCAAAGCTAAACCTCTTAGAAAGCCTTTCCCTCCTTTTTGCACAGAATATATGCTATACATTCCTGTGAGGCCCCTTCATAACCAAACACAAATGCTAATTGGAGGAAGTAACATTTTCCACAATGAGTGTTAGATGCAAACACCTGCCAAAACCCTCCTAATGTTATACTCCACATAAAATATGAAAAACACTTGGACTTAATTAATCCACTCCCAGTTCATCCATTTTCTCAATGATTTACTTAATTCTTTCTGACTGTACATAATTAAAGGATCCAGAATCTTCTTTATCTACCAAGACTGGCAAAGGCACCCCTTAATACATATGTATTAACTGCACAATATTTCCATTCCTACCATCTTTCCTTGAAATATACTGTTTGTTTTCACAAAGAGCCAGAAGTGTCCCCAGGTGACAATGGAACATCCCTTCCCATTGGCTTCTGTGGGAGCTGGGAATAAACCAGACCACCCAGAATCAGAATTTTAAAGAAAAAGATCTCTTTAGTTGAAGAGAAGCTTATTACAGGCTCCTTTCCAAGTAGGAAGTGACCTTTAAAAATAATCTTTAGCAAACCACTCATGCATCGCTAACCTAAACAAACACTATAGCTTTAGCTAAACCAGAGAGTATATTTCCTTCCTGCTGATTTGTTCCCAGTTATGCGTTGTAACAGAGGGGAAGTGGAAGATCCTCAGAGGAAGTAAGCAACAGATGCAAGATGTTTGGAAAGTTATTATAATTTGTGTAAACATTATCCCGGAATAAACGAAGCATTAGCATCAATCATATTCATAACCAACCTTTTCATCCAGCAAAACTGATCCATGTCACAACACAGATGCTTTTTCAGAACAAAAGATAGGATCCTATAAAGTCCTGAAGTCCCTTTGCTCCCACTGAGTTCAATAAAAATTGAGAAGTGCCCTGAGAAGGTTGCAATTCGGCACACAGACAATGGCCACTCCAAGCTGCCCAGAATGAGAGATTCATGCTTATAAACACACTCTCATTTACACGGGAGGCCACAGCTCTTTTTCTGTTCAGTAATACGCAATCTTTTTTAAAAACAATGGACTAGGCAAAAATTATTAACCTCCTCCAAAGACTTAAAATAGGTTGAAAATTTGTGGAAACAAATGGAAACATGCCAAAACATTACTTTTCATTCTCGGTACCTAGGAAATATTTCTAAGGGATGCATGAAACGTGACTAGGAGAGGCTTTTTGTCAGGAGACTGAAGTTCGTTTTAAGTCCTTCAGACCTCCCCTGGGATGTTTGTTTTCCAGAGCTTTACATGTCAGAAAAGGTGGACATGGTGCTCCAAGGGCATAGGTAAGTCCATACTGCCCACAGAATGGCAGCTCAGCCTACTTCGAAAGAGCAACCTTGTCTACTAAAAGTCACCTGGCTGCAACAGCTTGAAGTAAGACTGATTCATGCTTGTGCATTAAGAAGGTAGCTTGGGGCCTTGACGGCACCCTGGAAGGGGGTTCAAGAGAAGCAGAAAGCCCGGCGTGCTCTGTCTCTACCAGCTTGTCTTTCATCGTCTTTGCAGAATGGCTCCCAGGTGCCTCCCCAGTGTGTTGGGAAGGGCACTAGCAACGTGCTGAACTCAAGCACATCAGGTTGCTTGTGCATTGAAACACGGGTTCTGGCAATGCCTGCAGCTACCCTTGTGGCCTGATAGTCTTCACAGCAGACAAACTTGGGGTTTTGAGCTTTCCAGGGCATATAGAATACAGCTCTGGTAATGAAGGCATGCAAATCTTATGCATAGGAAAACCTTACTCTTTTTCCAGTATCAGTACAAACCCCTGTGGAGTGAAATAAAACAAAACTAACAATGGCCTTGTTTTCCTACAGTATTGCCTACCATGGACATCTCCAAATTCACCCATGGATTTCTCTGAGCTCTAGACCATCAGTGGAAAATTGCAGATTGACATACTAGGTTCTGATTACCTTTTTTGCACCAGCACAACTAAGATCTTGTATTTACTACAAAGTTAAATCAGTCTTAACTCAAATATACGTCCTACACCAAGCCCCATAGAATCATAGAATGGCTGGAGTTGGAAGGGACAGTAAAGATCATCTAGTCCCAACACCCCTGGCATGGGCAGGGACACCTCCCACCAGACCAGGTTGCTCAAAGCGCCATCCAGCCTGGCCTTAAACACTCCCAGGGATGGAGCTTCCACAACTTCCCTGGGCAACCTGTTCCAGTGCCTTATCACCCTCAAAGTGAAAAATTTCTTCCTAATACCTAATCTAAACCTATCATCTTCCAGTTTAAATCCATTACCCCTTGTCCTATCATTACATGCCCTTGTAAAAAATCCCTCCCAGCTCTCCTGTAGGCCCCCTTTAGGTACTGGAAGGCCACAATAAGGTCTCCCTGGAGCCTTCTCTTCTCCAGGCTTTTTCCATCTGTGCATGGAAAATTTTAATGCATGTGTATAAAGGAATATGTAGCTATACTGGTAAATCAAACAGGTCCAGACCCATTTTCTAATCAATGGGCACAGAACAGTCCACGTCAAAGCTATTAAATTCCCTTCCTCTGCAAAAGCAGGATAAATGGAAAAGACCTATAAGGTTGGCCCAGACAGCTGCTTGGGAAGAGGCTGGTAGTGTGCCAGGAGGCATGGGCAGACCTTGCAGCCAAGCAGAAGGGAACAATCAGGTTCCAGTGCCCAGGTATATTCCCAGATGATGTTTAATTTACCAGGGTAAAGCTTATATTTATTTTGTATCTGCGTATCTATATTTATTTTAAAACCAAACCCTATTTTGTGTAATGTCAGTTTTAAATCTTAAGTGTATCCATCAAACATTATGTAATTAATAACAAATATATAGAGCCCGTTTCTTTTCTTGAGTACAGTGGCAGAGTTGTTGCTCTGAGTGTAGCACCGAACCAGATTTCTTCCTTGTCGTTCCCTATCTCTTTCTCTTTTGATTGATTTTGTTGGGTTGGGTTTTGTAAAGCTAGTCAGGATTTCTGGGTTTTGGGGTTTTTTTGGCCTCTTTTCCAAAGGAAAAAGCAATCATAAAGCATGTGTGTGTGTCTGTATATGAGAGTAAACCTATATGTGCTTGACAAACATTAAGTTCTTGCTAATGTGATAGAAACAGGCAGCTGGGGAAAACAAGGCAGTCCTGTGAGTCTGTATAGTTCTGCCTAAGAAAAGGCTGCTTCAGGCACTTCTATGTTATTAGGTGCTGATAAATGCAAAAGGGGAATTTGCCCTTCTCATTCCCAAATGAACAGAAAGCCTGGAGCTCCAATAAAAACGAAATCATAGGAAACTGAGAACTGTTCGTTTGGGTGCTAGTGGGATACCTGATTTGGCTATCAACTCCTGTTTTACAGTTCTGCTATCTTGTAGGAGGTGTCCAATGGTGACACCATGGCATTGGGTATCTATGCTGACCACTGCACATCAGGACACTGCAATTTCTCACTTGACTGAAGACGTGCCCATCATAGTCCAAGAGACTGGTATCAATTCTCTACAGGTCACTGGCTTAAAAGATTCTGGATCCTGAGTAACAGAACAGCACAAAGCCATAAAATCAACAATTTACAGCTGCTTGAAGCACTTGTGAAATAGCTGAGATGTCCCAGTCTGGTGAGTCAGATTTTCACATGAAGATATCTGCCACCACAATTGACACCTTTGAGTAAATTGTTCGGAAAACAAGTGGTTGGAAACCTTACAACCTTTCCTAGCTTGTTTGAGTTAGAGAACACATAACGTGCAGAAAACATGGGAGAACTATGGGAGAGTCAAGGTAGCAAAAACTGGAGTGTTACTCTCCCTCTTGTTTACCACCAATATAGGTTTTTGCATTCCAGGTCCAAAACTATCCCCAAATGCAAATGATTATCTGCTTTATCAGGTAAAATTATTAGAATTTAAATAAGATCATAATTATATATAGTTTATTTTCTTTTCATCAGTCTGAACACATTTGCATATGACAGAAACATTTATTCTCCCCTCTAAATTAAAACCTCTAAAGTAAAATGTGAATACAGATTTTTCTGAAGCTGTTGTTGCTGCTAATTCTCCTGTTGCCCAGGTGAGATGCATGACTTCCCTTTACAGCTATCCAAATCAGAGATGACCGTAAGTCATTTGACAAAACTTGCTATCACGAAATTTCAAATTTTTACACATATAAAATAAATGAAAAGGCAAAAAAGTAAAATGCCTTCAGAGATGGCCCTTCCTTTGGGAAGAGGCCATTATTGACCTCTCTGAACCGCTCAGTTGTTACACCTGTAGAGAACAAGCCAACTGCTGACTTTCCATGAAGGATCTGAGCAACCTAGTTAACAAACTGTCAACAACTGGCCTCTAGAGTAGTCTTCACTTGTCAGGAACCTGATGCTTTTGTAGGTGACCCTATCCCATCCACAGCTTATAATATACATTAAGACTGAAATTATAAAATAGGATGGAGATCCTCTTGGAAACTTCTGCAACTTTTGGCACTGCTGCCTGCCATTTCCATCACTCCTTGATGGGAGATACCATGAACTGCATTGTTCTACAAACTTCAGTCTTCTCACCCCTGGTATTCACTTTATTGTGAAACTCTTGATTCAACTACTAAGATGACAGAAACACTCCACTTTTGGTTCTAAAAATGCCTTGGCAGTGGCACAAAAAATATACTGAAAACCTGCCTCTTCTTTATTTAAAATGTGTGCAACACCAGTACTTTCCAGTTATTGTCACTATGTGAAAAGTGTGTGGTTGTGGCTGTCCCTCGGAAAACCTGACACAAGGCAAGGAGAAATGGGGAAGTCAACTAAAGACTTTATCTTCCTTTATAATATCTGTTACTATCAGGAATAGCTCAAATCAGATAATTAAGTAAGTCCACAGGGTATTTTTTAACTCCCCACTATTACTAGCTAGCTATACATTAGCTACAGAAGTACCTAATGGCATCAAGATTACATCTTTTCTTACCAAATTCCTTCCTCTATCCAAGCAAATATGGACTCATGAATTAAATATCCTACAAGCAAATTTTGCAAAGAGACCAGATATCCTGAAAGACCTTTAGTTGGTAATGGAAACAATAGCAGATCTAGTTGACCATAATTGGAATGGAATTGGGAACACTGCATTGGTTTTTTGGCGTGGGTAAAAACCTGTGTCCTGAAAAAGTGCTCTATGGTGGTATTTTTTTTTCTTTTTTACACACATTAACTTTTCTTATCCTATCAATGTATTTCTAACTTCATAATAAAATCAACATTTTTTTAAGAAAAGTTAAGGTGGATATTTTTTTTCAATTAGAAAAACTCTTATGAACTTTATTTTTTTTTTTCCTTCTAGAATAAATAACATTTTTATAGGCCAATTCTGAAATAATAGAAAAAAGATCTGGATTATGCCATTTAATACATTTTTTCTATCAACAATTTCACGTTACCTAAGATATTTCCCTTGCTTTACCATTATAAAGGATTATTAGGACTGAAATTGTCTGGATATAGGAGATGTATTATGAGAATTGGACTGTGATCAGGGAACTCCTATCTGTGAGAGGTAGAAAACATTAATATAAAAACCAGTGAAAAAACAACAAACATTATCATAATCAGAAGAAATCATTCATCTTGGCTTGTTCTTCCTCTGTTTTATGTGTAAAAGCGATGAAGAAAACAATTTGGAAGTTTAGTAAAAAAGAGTTATTCCTATTTAAAATATTTTGGACTTTTTAAATAGTGCAGTATAAAATTTCACTATAGATACATATTGCAATATAAATACGTAGAACTTTTAAAAATATACTGGACTTCTGAACAAATTAGAACTGGGCTTTACTGAGGCCAGTTGTAAAATACACTAATGACGTTTAAAGAGAGAAACCTAAGTTCATCAGTATACAACCATGCTTTTATCCCATATTATCTTATGGTAAATCTTGCTAATACCCAAATTTAGGCCAGATCTGTAGTTTCTCTTGTTGATTTCTATTTTTATTTGTATTTGGCCATCTCTCTTTCCTTGCAAAAGAAAGCTAACTTAGGGATCAGGTAAACCCAGAGATTTGTAAGTTGCACTTACTTGCTTTTGGGTTTGATTGGAGCATATTACTTATCTAATATATACCTTTTGTGTTTTCCAAAACCAAAGCTTTTCACAATGCTGTATGAATTGTACAATCATAATTGTTGAATTTGGTATCCCAAAGAGAAATGGAGAAATGAACTAAATACATTTTGATTAACTAAATACATCAAATATAAGGGACAACATTATTACATTTGCTAATTAATGTAAGCTAACACTGTAGATAGCTATTTACAATCTGATTCCGTTTACCAAACACCTGCATACTTGTTCAATGTAGGTTTTATTAGACAATGTTGTGTTCCAAAAATGTTTGATTCAGGATGCTCTTGCATTCATTAATTGATACCTTTCTTGGTTTGCTTCCAATCAAAGTTTAAATAGCTTATTTGTTAGTATGCATAAAGACTTTCTTGAGAGAAAACAAGTATGTGGTATTTACAGTTGATTAAACATTCCCAAATAGTTTACAATCATAAGTTAAGAGTCAAGTCTTAACTATACTTGCTGTATCATTTAATTCTAGAAATTGGATCAGACAATCTTTTAAAAGAAGACAACCATTGCCCTTGGTTGTACAAGAAGAAGGACTAGTAGTGAAAAAGCTTCTGTTTTCTAGTTTTCAGTGGCTGGTATTTTGATTAAATAGAAAGTGCTTCACTTAGCATTTTACTTAATGATAATATTGAAGATTTCAAGAGATGGAGAAGAGAAAAAGCCTCTTTCTGTAAGAAAACATGTATATGAAAATGTCTGAAGTTACAGAAGAACAGTGGCATAGCAATCTGAGAGTCCTGATTTAGCAGTGTTAATTCTTACGGTGTTACATTCAGTTACAGACCTCAAATTCTAGAGATTAATCTAGGTTGTCTTATTTTTAGATAGTTTTGGATCAGTTAAAACTGAACTTGCTCACAGTATGGTAATGCATTAAAAATTAAACAACTTACAGACATATAAATTCCACCTAACAGTCAGTGTTGTCTTTGATAAACCAGTTTTATTACTGACACGGATGATCTTTGCCATCCCATCCTACAGAAAGTATAGAGGATATATGTGCTGAAAGAAAAGGTTTGTACTGTTGTATACAGTCTCTACAGCACTGCAGGAATTTTCCCCCTTCCTTTTCTTACTACATTTTCTGTTGAAGGACTACATAAAATACAAGACTTCCTGAGTAAATGTAGATAACTCCTTCATATGATTCCTCAGCTCTATTCAGTTCTTTTTCAGAAGTAATTCTTAGTTACTGAAATAAGGTGTCATTTGCCTTCTAACTATTAGAATGAACAAATTCCTAGGAACAATGATGGTTTGACGTATTTTAATTTGCTGCTGGGGAGACCTAAGAACAAGAAAGGTGAAACAGCTCAATTTGCAAGCTTAATAGCCCCCTTTTGCTCACAAGCTCATTTTGAGTCATGATGGTGTGAGGATCTAGCTGACATGGTCAGCTGACGTGAAGATGAGGAAGTCACCACAAGTGCATCAAAAAACCACAACTGGTTTTCTCTGGAATGAGACAGACAGTATGGGTCAAACTTGGGAGCTAGCCCTGGATGGCCTCAATCTGAGGAGAAAAGGAGGAAAACTGGGGAGGAGAAGTTAGTGGTCAAGGTAGGTGTTTGCGGTATGCAAAGCCTCTGAAAAGGTCTCTGGCTGAAGATCAGCAAATAGTCTGAAGAGGTGATGGGGACCTGTGATCCCCTAGAGCACATGGATGGGGGAATAAAAAAGGTCTACCAAGCAAAAACTCCAAGAGCTTCTTCATGCCTCCATCTTCCTTATGCTGTGAATGACATGAAACACCCACTGTGAGGGTTCTCTCTGCTGCGGAAAATACAGCATATGGTACTGGACCAACTCTGCACAAGGCAAGGGGACTTTTGAAGACTCAAACTGTTGTAAGAACCAAGAGGCCAGCTAATGGTCTTGCCTAAATCCTATCCTTTTCCTTTGAATGCTGGATTGGAGATCAGAAATGGAGGTATAGGAACTACAGGCCAGTCAGTCTCACCTCTGTGTCTGGCAAGATCATGGAGCAGATCCTCGTGGAAACTCTGCTAAGGCACATGCAAAATAAGGAGGTGGTTGGTGGCAGCCAACATGGCTTCATTAAGGGTAAATAGTGCCTGACAAAGTTGGTGGCCTTCTACCATGGTGTTACAGCATTGGTGGATAAGGGGAGAGCAACAGATGTCCTCTACCTGAACTTGTGCAAAGCATTTGACACTGTTCCACACAACATCCTAGTCTCTAAATTGGATAGACATGGATTTGACCAATGGATCACTTGCTGGATAAGGAAGTAGCTGGATGGTCACACTCAAAGAGTTGCGGCCAACGGCTCCATGTCCAAGTGATAACCAGTTACGAGTGGTGTTCCTCAGCAGTCGGAACTGGGACTGGTACTATTTAACATCTTTGTTGGTGACATGGACAGTGGGATTGAGGATTGAGTGCACCCTCACCAAGTTTGCTGACCACACCAAGATGTGTGGAGAGGTCAACACGCTGGAGGGACACAGTGCCGACCAGAGGGAATTTGAAAGGCTTGAGAAGAGGGCCTGTGCAAACCTCATGAAGTTCAACAAGGCCAAGGGCAAGGTCCTGCACCTGGGTTGGGGCAATCCCATGCACAAATAAAGGCTGGGTGGAGAATGGTTTGAGAGCAGCCCTGAGGAGAAGGACTTGGGGGTGTTTGTTGACGAGAAGCTCAACATGAGCCAGTAATGTGCACTTACAGCCCAGAAGGCAAACCGTATCCTGGGCTGCATCAAAAGTGTGGCCAGCAGCTCAAGGGAAGTGATTCTGCCCATATACTCCACTCTCATGAGATCCCACCTGGAGTATTGCATCCAGCTCTGGAGCCCTCAACAGAAGGAGGACATGGACCTGTTGGAGAGGGTCCAGAAGAAGACCACGAAGATGATCAAAGGGCTGGAGCACCTCTCCTATGAGGAGAGGCTGAGAGACTTGGGGTTGTTCAGCCTGGAAAAGACAAGACTCCGGGGAGACGCAGCTTTCCAGTATTTGAAGGACACCTAGAAGAAAGCTGGAGAGGGACTTTTCACAAGGGCATGTAGTGACAGGACAAGGGGTAATGGTTTCAAACTGGAAGAGGGGAGATTTAGAATAGATATAAGAAAGAGTGGTGAGGCACTGGAACAAACTGCCCAGGGAAGTTGTGGATACCCCATCCCTGGAGGTGTTGAAGGCCAGGTTGGATGGGGCTTTGAGCAACCTGGTCTAGTGGGAGGTGTCCCTGCCCATGGCAGGGGGGTTGGAACTAAATGATCTCTAAGGTCCCTTCCAACCTAAACCCTTCTATGATTCTGTGGTAAACAAAAGGATATAAGGGACCACATGGAGCACACCTGTTCTTGTAAGGAACATTCATCAAAGCCTTAGACAAGGCAATGGGGTGGGAGGGATAATAGAGAGAAAAAACTCCTCTCTACCACATTCATGTCTCTGCTGTGATTGTTTTTAGCTTCCAGAAGACAGGAAAACTGTTAAATATTTAATCAGTTTGTGATCTCACCGGGGGTTTTGAGATAGAATAGAAACCCTAAGACGCAGCTCTTGTGTACTCTGAAGTCTGACAAAATACAGAGTATTCATAAAAGGGAAGACAAAATGTTTGGGTTTGCTCCAGTCAAACTCTCCACAATTCATCACATTTAACACTGTACTTGTACTCAAAAATCCAGGATTCACTTCCTTTCCAGGCAGCAGCCTGCCCAAATAAGAGACAGCTATGTGTCTCATCACTGGCCATCTGGTCACTGCTTCTAAACCTGAACTCAACCTTTTCTCTGAGGTCATCTTCCCAATACTCACAGGTTGTACCAGGATCATTACTGACCAGTCAGGAGGGATACAAATCCTTTCTCTAGTTGTCATATAAGACAATCAGAAAAGAGGAACTACAGTCCAAACTCCCATGCCAGAATCCAGACTTCTTAAAGGTGTCTGAAGACCTACTGTCTTCAGAATAGGGCATAAGAATGAAAATTGACGTAGTATCTTGAGTACCGTGTTCAGTTTTGGGCCCCTCACCACAAGAAGGACATTGAGGTACTGGAGTGTGTGCAAAGAAGGGCAATGAAACTGGTGAGGGGTCTGGAGCACAAGTCTTCTGAGGAGCAGCTGAGGGAACTGGGGTTGTGTAACCTGGCGAAAAGGAGGCAGAGGGGAGACCTTTTCGCTCTCTACAACTATCTGAAAGGAGGCTGCAGAGAGGTGGGAGTCGACCTGTTCTGTCAAGTTAGAGGTGATAGAACAAGAGGAAATGGCTTCAAGTTGCGCCAAGGGAAGTTTAGATTGGATATTAGGAAGAATTTCTTTACTGAAAGGGTCATCAGGCATTGGAACGCATTACCCAGGGCAGTGGTGGAGTCCCTGTCCCTGGAGGTATTTAAGGGTTGTGCAGATATAGTGCTTAGGGACATGGTTTGGTGGTGGGCTTGTCAGTGTTAGGTTAATGATTGGACTAGATGATCTTACAGGTCTTTTCCAGTCTGTGACATTCTATAATTCTGTGATAGTACATCTATAATGTAATGCAAATAGTCTCTTGCCAAATAAGGAGTTGTTGAGGTTACTTGTGAGAAAAAAAATAACCGGCACAGTTATCTGTAGGACGAAGTATGTCCTAATGGAATTCTGTACATCATTACTTTAAAAATGTTGGCTCAGACACTAAAACTGGTGTACATTCATATGGACTGTCAATTTTGAATTCATTGCCGATACTAAAACCAAAACCTTTTTCTCATAACCGTTACAAAAAAAAAGAAAAAAGAGTATCACTCTATAATCTAGGGTTATAGGATGAAATACAAAATGCTAACATTAAGCTGTTTGTCTTCATTCCTCAAGAGCAGTACTCCTGATGTCCAAAAGTTAAAAGCTGAACTTCCAGGTTCCACCTTTCCCCCAGTTCAGACATGGGTTTCTTTGAATGGGCTGAGCCATCCTGTGGAGCTGGCTGTTTCTCTGTGTTGGCTCCTGCATTTTTTAACCTTCTTGGATAGGTTTTAAAATATTGATTTGTCAGAAAGAGTAGGAACTTTTGTCCACCCAAACCCAAGTTAATTTATTTTCCTTTTTGATATTTTCCCTTTTGATTTAATTAATTTCATCCATGTGTATTTTTTTATGCTTGTTTACATATTAAACATATTGCATATAGTTTCTTGGAGAAGTATGAGGCCAACATCATTAAAAAAGTATGCAACATCAAACTAACTGCAATGTGTGCTTCATTAGTATTCAGAAAGCACACAACTACTCATGCAGAGAGATCAAAATTGAGAGCTGCTCCCTTTTTTCTCCTTGGTTCTTAGTGAAAATTTCAATCAATAAGTTTGCTGAAATGCTACTGAATTACACCACCTCATTAGAGTTTTCACAAGTTCACCTGACCCTTACTTTTGCTGTCTAATTGATAGTTTAAACTTCTTGCCTATAGTGAGGTAACCAATTTCCTCTCTTAAAACAGACTTCGTTCCTGCTTTCAACAGAGTCTTTACTGAAAGAAAACAAAAGAATGGATCCTTTTTCTTGTTCTGCTTAAAGTAACATTTGTGACTTAGAAGCTTTCCCTTTCTATAGCATTTCTTTATGTCTCCCAGAGTTTTGCTGTCAGCTTCTCTTGCGTAGCACTGATGCTCTCTGGCAATGCTTTTACTCTCCTCTTCCTGCACAGGCTAAATTAATGAAACATCATTCTACCTATTATTGTGGTTTCTCTTTATTAATTTACTGCATTTTTTTTTGGCCTCAAGAGGGGGATAGTATAACAGTGTGAGATATGTCATAGTCTTGAAGAATAAAAGTTTAGGAGTCAAAACAGGAGTGCCATTGTTTCCTGATCTGGGCTGAAATACTGACTCACTTGTCCTGAGCAACCCTCTCTTAAGATTACTTTTCTGCCTTCATTTTCCCATATGTCAACTGAGGATAATGTATTTTGTCTCAGTGAGGATTTGGATAATTAAGGCTTTTAATCGAATCCTTATGTAATAATTGGGCTTACTTTAATGAAAACATTGTAAGGATATTTCTAGCAAATAGGGAATCAATAGCCTCAGGTTCTAAATATCCCAGGCAGTCATTTTTTGAATGCTAACAAAATAGCAACTTCATCAGAACAGTTGAATGAATTGACTTTTGGTTCACCAGATGAGCAAAATTAAATGTTTCAGTTAAATAAAATATTTTGATCTGGATTTTTTTTTGTTTTAAACTTTTTTGTTCTGTAAAGATGCACTCGGATAAAATTGGAAATGTTACTTTGAAAATCAAAGCATATCTTTCTGTATGCTGAAATTCAGATGTCAATGTACATCTCCTTTCCATTTGGTATATAGCCCCTGACATTCCAAATCTGAAGTTTTAAACAAACACAATATTTAATCAAAAAATTGTAACCAGTTGTGTTTGTCCAAAAGAGGATTAAGATTATACTAATTCCTGGAACAATAAAGACTGGGAAGGGTTTTCTTTTTATTTGTCTGACTGAGTCACTTTTTGAATTATTATTGTAATGCTGCTGGATTACAGTAATCACTGTTGCATGATAGGGCAACTAATGTCTTTCTATTGTTTAAGTCCAAATAAATACCATGCTAATAAACAACATATATATGCTAACAAATACAAGCAACTGTGTCACACTTCACCAAGAACATCAAAGTATTACCAGCCTGAACATTTTCCCTCCACCCTTCAAATTTTGATAGAAAATACCCTTTGAGTTCCTAAGCGAAATGTTGTCAAAGCCTCCTTCAGGTCCCCAGGACCGCCTTTTGTACAGCACTGCGATGGCAGCACCCACTATCACATTTTGGTAGGGTTGGGAGGAGAAGTTTGGAGAGCCTGGTGACAAGGCTGGGGTAGGGTCCCATGCCGTACCCCCATCTCCAGCGCCCCCAGCACAGTAGCTCCTCCTGGGATGCTGAGGGGACTCTGCATCTCCTGGCAGCATCTGCCTGCACAACACCTCACACCAAGGAGGTCCCTGTGCCTTGTAGGGAGCCTCGCATCCCCGCAGACGACCAGATGCAGGTTTGCAGGAAGGCAGCTGCTGAAAAGATCCTGTGTCGGAATGGCAGTGAATGAGCTCATCACTATTGGATCAAGTGTATTTATTTTTGCCAGCATTTGTATGATTCATGAATTGCTTACTTTTTTACTGTAGGAAAAAAGTGTTAAATAAGCGAAGACTGTCTCTGTCCTTTGACTCCAGCCCAGCATCTAGAATATTCCCGTTTTAGAAACCCTCCTGTGTTTCCCGAGCTCAGGGGACAGAGCTTTTACTGGTGTGAGGTAGACCGCAGAGAAGAAAAAAACGGGAGGAAGATGCAAACCAATGCACAGCTCTCCACAGGGTAACACTAATTTGCTACAGTCTTCATGGGAAATGAGATATGAACAGGGCTTTACTAACAGACGTTTGTTAATAAGAAGCCACAGTCTGGCTCAGTTTGCAATATGCAAAGATTTTTATTCTTTTAAAGTTTAGCTTATTCCTCAACTCACTGCTTTAAAAAAAAAAAAATAGTTCTAAACAGGCTTTATTCCTAACTTTAATGTTTTTCTTTTTATATCCTTGCCACTGATTTTTTGATGGCAAGAGTTAGAGATAGCACCTGGACACATAAATAGATCAGCAGCGCAGCACAGGACAATCCAGAGCACAGGCTCTGGAAAAGCCCCTGAACCTCTTGCATACTACACAGACAAAGTCAGGCAGCTCAGGACAGGGTTTGGAAAGGACCTTGTGCCGTAAGGGATGTGGCTAAACTGGTCATGCCTGGGAATCATGGGGCTGCACCATATCTTAATTCCCTTCCAAAACATCTCCTCAGAGCTTCAGAGATGCAGCCCCGTGCACTAGGTACCTGAGCCGGGGGTGGTCTTTCTCTCCTCCAGCATCACTTTGAAGAGCCGTGTGGTTACAACATTTTGTCCAGTTCCTCATGACTTCTCAAAGAATCTTGGAGCCACAGGACTGGCTCTGCAGTGACAGGGTGTTATTGCAAGCACAGGCACTGTCCCACTGCCAGGCAGGTCCTTCAGGCTCTGTGGTGGAGAAGATGGGCAGGGAAGAGGGAACCAGGCTCTGGGCACCACACTCAGGACTCCTTAAACAGTTCACATAACATAGAAACACTATGTGTCGTACACAGACACCTGACAGCAGGAACATGGGTGAACTCTGCCGCTCTCCCGGTGAGCCAGCCACTCAGATGTATGCCCTTGCTTTTGCTCACCTGGGGATTAAATAGATTTTATATTCTCTCACGTACGTTTCCGACAGGAGGGGCAGACAGTAGTCTCTATCCAAGCTAGCCTATAGTCCAGCTCCCCAGCAGCTGAAGCTCTTTTTTGGGGAGATAGGAACATGAACTTCTTCCTGAAGGGGAGATTAATGGAAACCTAGGTTTGTATATGAGGTGGGTCCTCTCCTCCTCTGCACCGTAAAAGGAAGCAGACCTACTGCTATGCTACAGAGCCTGCTTTTCTTCTCTAGTGTTAGGGTTAGGCATTATCTTGGAGCCCAGCTATTCAACTCTGTGAAAACCAAGGTGATTCTGCACAGAATGAGCTTTCCAGCATTTTAGTATTTCTTAGTCACCAAACTTAGACTCCACAGGAACATAGAAATGGCCAGGTTTAGGCATTTGCTGGTTTTCTCAGTATTGCACCTCTGGAGCTGTGGGCCCAGACTGTCCATGATGTGATAACCGCCCCAGCAGCGCTGGCAGTGTAGGAATGCTGAGCAGCCACCCAGCCAGCATCAGCAGCAGGGCTCTCACTGCTGAGCTACCGGGATGAGCAACTAGAGGCGTGAGGTTGTGCACTGCTGAAGTACTAAGCCTTGCAGCTGTGGGGGACAGGCGGCTGGTGTTGCATGCCACAGCTTGTGGATGCAGCAACTGCACCACGTTCCACCGTGCAATATAGATGATGCCATCATCTATCAGGGAGTGAAGTGATAGGGTGAGGGGTAACAGTTTTGAACTGAAAGAGGGTCAATTTAGATTAGATATTAGGAAGAAATTCTTTACTGTCAGGTTGGTGAGACACTGCCCAGAGAAGTTGTGGATGCCCCATCCTTGGAAGTGTTGAAGGTCAGGTTGGAAGGGGCTTTGAGCAACCTGGTCTAGTGGAAGGTGTTCTTGTCCGTGGCAGGGGGGTTGGAACTAGATGGTCTTTAAGATCGCTTCCAACTCTAACTATTCTATGATTCTGTGATTTCAATACTCACGGAATCACAGAATTTTCAGAGTTGGAAGGAACCTCTAGAGATCATCTAGTCCAACTCCCCTGCCAAAGCAGGATTGCCTAGAGCACATTACTCAGGACTGCATCCAGGCGGGTCTTGAAAATCTCCAGAGAAGGGGACTCCACCACCTCCCTGGGCAGCCTGTGCCAGTGCTCTGTCACCCTAACCCTAAAGAAGTTTTTCCGTATATTTGAATGGAACCTCCTATGTTCC
>VUYV01000036.1:123326-137670 GCA_008711295.1 Anarhynchus alexandrinus | reverse complement strand
GATAATTTACTATCTACCAGGACCCCCAGATCCTTCTCCTCAGAACTACTTCCCAGCAGGTCCACCCCTAACCTATACTGGTGCTTAGCATTCTTCTTCCCCAGGTGCAGGACCTTGCACTTGCTTTTGTTGAACCTCATTAGGTTCTTCTCTGCCCAGCTCTCCAGCCTGTCCAGGTCACGCTGGATGGCAGCACGGCCCTCTGGAGCGTCAGCCACCCCTCCCGGTTTGGTATCATCAGCGAACTTGCTGAGGATACACTCTGTCCCCTCATAATCCTATGTTGCTAATCAGATCTTACTCCTGAAACATTGTCCCCACTGAGCAGTCTCCCATTTTGAAATACAAGGCCAGAAAATGCCAATAGGCAGTAAGACACGACACGACACGACACGACACGACACTGCCCCCGCAGTAATAAGCTAAGTAAGTCTCTCACCACCCTGATAAATGCCCTAGACTTCAATTTTATTAACACTTGTTAACACGCCCAGTGTGATTGCATTGACTAGTCCCAGCTGATTTCAGTAGGACTATTGCAAGCACTGTACTTCCTTGATTTTTGCAGAAGCAGCAGTGTCATTGGCCAGAAGAAACTAAGAAAACTGCCAGGGAGGAATTGCAACACAGCACAATCTCATTCATTTATGGATTAATTGTGCCAAGGTGGAATTTAAAAGGCTAGTTTCTGTTCCTGTTCAAGCCAGCATGGTTATCTTTTGACAGCAAAGTTATGTTCACAGTGACCTTTATAAAATTGTTGAGACTCTCTGCCATTGTGTCCATGACACTAAGGAATGACTAAAGTTCTTATGTAAAAATATCCAAAAGTATTTTCACCATAGTCTCTTGCAGCCCTATTGGAAGAGATGGGTAATCTGCATAAGTAGGAAGCCTCTTCATCTGCTTATCTTAATCAGGAAACTATTTGGCCAGGTGATCTGTGCCAAGATCACTGAAGAGAGCAGCTGCATATCATTTCCCCAGGCTCACTCCCCAGCCCTCCTACTTTTGCGAGGGTGCCGAATTTTTAGCAAGACCTCAGTATATAGTTACTTTAACAGATGCATATTCATGCTTTCATAGGCGTGCATATCATAATCAACCTAAAAATACATGCAGAACTGCGCTGAGTTTCCTCAAACAAAAGCTTTAAAATATCATATCTCATCATATGAGACATTCTTCAGATACTGAAATAAATGTCCTCTGCAATATCCTCATTTCTTTTTTCTTTCTTTCTTTCTTTTTTTTTTTTTTAAGAGGTAAGAAAAATGGACAGTCCCTGTATCTTCCCTCAGTAGTCCGATTAATTTAACATACAGGCACAGTCTGAAAAAGTGAAATATAATGGTTTTCATTGATCTATTAATCCTTCTTTTCTATCCATCTCCTGTAATATCAATACCCTTCCTATCTCAAAGGGATGCATAGGGAAAGTCTGGTCAGGGCATAGGAAAGTGAGACACAGGGCACAATATGGAGGAAGCTGTGAACAGAGGCAAAAGGTGCAGGGCTCCAGATGGCTCCGGGCTCAGGGTTTTTTGTGAGGATTAACATAGATTTTGAGAGATCAGCAGAGTGTGTGGGGCAAACGCACGGAGTTCAGAGGTCTGATGACATTTCTCTCCTCCTTCTTCCAGAAGATAAATACCAGTAATCAAAACTGGGATGATCAATCGCTCTGAAAAGGCAGCCAAAAGAAAGGGAAAGGAAGGAAAGTATATTTAAAAGCAATAAATATGAAAACGGCAAAAATCTGAGAGAATCAGGGCAGCTGAGTGTCGGAGCAGGGAGATGAGGGCACATCAGGACTACTGCATTAGAAAATGAAATTTGCACACACCCACAAAGAGTCAGTGAGACAAGATATAAAAAAAAAAGTCAACGGCTCTAGCATAAAGCAGATGATGATATGAGCAGCTTTCCTTCTCCTGGAAAAAGAAAGCTTTGACTTGAAGAGAGCCATGAAGCAAGTAAAATAGAATAAATATGCCAATACATTTTTATAAAAATTGAAAGCACATGTGTTGTGTTAAAACATACATTTTAAACAAAACTTAACTTATAGGGATCTTTCCATTGAAGGAGAAAATTTGGGCCAGTTGGAGCCTTAGCTGGTAGCAAGGACTGAAAGATATCTGCACAACACCACTGGGGTCCGAATCGGGGAGGCCCTTTCCCTGCAAGACTGAAAATCCATTGCAGCATTGCTCTGCTCTGCAAGGCTGCACAGGAGGCAGAGCTGCGGTCCTTCCACCAGCCCTTGAAGGAACCTAGGGGAAGGGAAAACTTCAGTGCCTGTGGTTCTTAATTAAAAGTATTGCAGTTCTTCCCCGGCCCGTATTGCACCAACGTGACACAGGTGTTCAGCTGTCCGCCTACGTGGGTGCTGTGACAGAGCAAACTTGGGTCCAAACTCACCAGTTGGCCACTGTCTGCTTACGTATGAAGATTGAAGAGGGCTGTGTTGGGATGTGGGGAAAGCCATGGTGCTTGTTGCAGGACTCTCTCACCCTCTGTGAGGAGACCTGGAACAGTGGGCTGAGTCTGGCTACACCGAGGTCCTCCCTTTGCCCTGGAGGCAAAGTCACACCACTGTTACCAGACAGAAAACCAGCTCTGGATCCAACTGAGAAGGGTCCTCATGTTGCCTGCTATGAGATACGTGGGAACTGTAGCTCCTGGACATAAATGTGCCTCCAATAATATCCGAATATATGGAGTCAAATTACCCTTAACGCTTTGCAGCCCTGTAGGACTCAGCAAAATCTAGTCAAATTCAATTGCTTTCAGGAGTCGGCAGACACAGCAGCACATCTCAAGACAAGAGACTTTAATGCATTTTCCATAGGCTCAGGAGAGAGGAGGGAGAAGGGGCTGTTTTGTCTGAAAAGCCTCGACTCAGGTGATACATTTAAAATGTGCCTGCCGACGTACTCTTGAGATCGCCACTAGCACTGCTGTGGGGCTGCAGGGAAGTGATTTGCGCTGGGAAGTTCAGATCTAAACACACTCCTTTATGAGCAAATTAAACTTACTGAAAGTGCCAATTAAGAAATTTATAGCCTTATAAAAGCCTAGCCAACACTGAACTCAAATCTTATGTGGACACCGTACAGTGTATACATTAAAATGCTAAAGTGTCACCCTTCAGCTTCATTTGCTCCTTGTTCCATTTAAATCTTCCTCCTGAACCAATCTTTATGTGTCCTCACTCGGCCTAAGATAAAATATTCTTCAGGCTCAGCATTGGCCCACGTTACGTCTAGTCTTTAAGTTTCCACTGGTTTCAGAGTCAAGGCATTATGTGTCTTCATCTCACTGTTACTTCAATATTTATGGCATCCAAAGCTGGATGTCTCAAAGTTGCTTAATGTTCAATTCCACTCCCATAAAAATTGGAGCCCCTCCTTTGGCAAACGGGCCGGCTTGTCCACTGCTCCTCCCACCTTTCCACTCAAATGGTGATCGCTGCTTTGCTACCGAAGAAGTCGGTCATTTTAATGCTCAGTGAAATTTTTGATTCAGCGCTGCACAGGGGGTGCTTAAAACCCTTTTATATTTCTTTACTGTTTGAGAAAGAGCGCCAGAGCGCAATGGGGTTTCCCTCCTGCTGACTCTCGCTAATGTTGCCGATGTATCACTTCAGCGACTGAATCTTGGGCTGATTGCTAGGTGCTACCGTTCGCCCCTCGGAGGGGAGGCAGGAGGCTATAGCCAGCTCAGCATTCAGAGGCAGGTTAATCACTTGCTCGGGAACGTGTTTCTGCTTCATTCGCTTTGTGGGCTTCTTTTTCATTTAGCAATTTGGCTCGTCTACAACACCACCTCTCCGTCCTCATATTGGTTTCTATTCCTCATTCCCGAGCAGAAAGCTCACAGAGAGCTTTTCCAGCATGGGCTGCAGATATCACAGGCCTGGTATGCATAAACCGCATCCACGTCCTTTACGTTCTTCAAAGTATTTAAATGTCCTGACGTGGTTCATAGCTTTTTATTGCTACAATTATCCCTCTCCTTTTTGCACAGAAAGTTGAGATGCTAACTACTATACACACTGCGGGAAGTATTGTCTACAAGCAGTACCTTGCTGCTGTGTACCTTGTGTACCTTGCTGCTGTGTATTCTAGCATCCGACTATTAATTATTATTATGACAATGGTACAATGTCTGAATTTGAATGGCACTTTCAAGTTCTTCACTATGCTGGCCATTTTTTTCCCTAATTTTTGGTCCTTGGGCAAAACCACTATCATAATAAAGGATTTCATAGAATCATAGAATGGTTTAGGTTGGAAAGGACCTTGAAGATCATTGAGTTCCAACCCCCCTGCCATAGGCAGGGACACCTCCCACTAGACCAGGCTGCCCAAGGCCACGTCCAGCCTGGCCTTGAACACCTCCAGGGATGGAGCCTCAACAACCTCTCTGGTCAACCTGTTCCAGTGCCTTACCACCCTTAAAGTGAAAAACTTCTTCCTAATGTTCAATCTAAACCTGCCCTCTTCCAGTTTGAAGCTATTCCCCCTCGTCCTATCACTACATGCCCTAGTTAAAAGTCCTTCCCCAGCTCTCCTGTAGGCCCCCTTTAGGTACTGGAAGCCTGCAATAAGATCTCCCCAGAGCCTTCTCTTCTCCAGGCTGAACAGCCCCAACTCTTTCAATGTCTCCTCACAGGAGAGCCTTCAGATCATCCTCGTGGCTCTCCTCTGGACACGCTCCAGCAGGTCCACATCCTTCTTATGTTGGGGACTCCAGAGCTGGATAAAATTTATTAATGAAGTAGTAAAGAATTGTTTATTCACAATATATGTTGTCTTGGGATTTCTTCAACCTCTGCCTCAAAAACCTGAAAGCTTTTGTACCCCACCAGAACCAGCTTCCGAAGCAATCAGCTGTCAGGCTGTAGCAGTGGGGCAAACACTGTGTTTCAAAACAGATCTTCTCCTCCAGCCAGCTCTGGGCTCTGGAGTAAATCCAGGTGATGCCCAGAACATAACTCTCTTCTACTGGAGGGTGCATAGAAAATTCTGGGGAGGTGAAAATTAGCAGAGGAATTAAGCACGGGGCCATCCTTAAAACCAAAACTTGGAAAATACTTGTTGTGTACTTGTAAGTCATAGGGGATAAACTTCTTTATAAAAGCATATCATTTGCCCATTGTGTACTGAGTCACTGAAAAATGAAAGTGCTGAAAGTACATGATTCACCTGAGCAGGAATGGCAAGAAAAGGACTGGTTTACAAGCAATCAGTGTAGCCTGCTCTTTAAAGGAAAAGATTTGGTGTTGCTGAATAAGACACAAGCGTCCATAATTATATGAGAAAAAAAGGAAAGTGCTCTAAAGGTGTATTTACAGCAGACTAAAAAATGGTGTCACTTTCCTTAGTGCTTATAGCCAGTCACAAAGACTGAAATTTGGGATGTTTCCATCAGAACGTTCTATTTGTACAAAGAGCTTTTGAAGAGTAACTTCTTTTGGAAAAAACAAGCAGTGTCTAGACCCACGGAGAGGTTGCTGCTGGTGTCTGCTAACACCAATGGGTGCAATCATGCCCTGGCATGGGCAGGGCCCCATGTCACTTCCCATGGACACCTACTTTGGGGTGTCACACACTTTGGGGATGTATCCTCTGTGCTCTTTACTGTAATCAGAAATGTCAAAAGACAGTTTGCAATTGTAAAAGACCGGACTTAGTCCCTTTCATTCACCTTCCTGTTTTCAGAAAAGTAGTAGATATTTTATATCCATGAGTTAAAGCTCAAGAGATTCCATCCTGGCATCCAAAGTGAGATAACTGCAGCAGCTCAATAACTCTACAGAGTGCTAAAATTTGATATTATCTCATCCACAGCCATGTAAAGAACCCTTGGGTTCTCACTGACTTACTGGAGCAGCAGCCAGCTCCCACTGCTTTCACCGGGATTTTGCTTGTCTGCAACTTTGCTTCCACTTCTTTTCCACAAAACTTAATGGTGTTGCTAACCAGGTGGAGAGGTTTCATTGTTTTTCTCCTCAACCTTTTTCTCTGGCTTCATGTAAATTATCTTTTCCACAACAGATATGGAAGGTTTAGATCATAAATACAAAACACTGTCCTTTTTGCCATGGTGAAATGGCACAAAATTAGAATTAGTGCACTATTTAAAAAAAAAAAAAAAAAGCAAGAAGCCTATATTTCCACAATAGCAGCTTTTCAAAGCAAATTCCGGGAAATTTACGCAGCTGCTTTTTTCTTGGTATTTTAACTTTTATGTTCAAATTTCATCCAGGTAGTGGGAGAAAAAAAAAAGCCAGCAGGACTTTTGGAACACAAACTAAACTAAAATAGCAGCAGGCTCAGAAGCTCAGACTGAAGATTATAATAAATGCAAGAAATAAACAGATCAGTCTCCTTGCATTCTTTCTTTTCGTTGCTGTTGCTGTTGTAGGTTGTTTTGAGGATGTTTTTTTTAGTACTACGCACAGGTCTTCATATAAAATGCACAGCAAGGGCTATGCACAGCATTCCCAGCATTTTTTGAGCACCAACTGCAGCTTTTTCATTTCACAGATCATTAAAAATTTGATAGAGTGATTATACAGAGACAAATGGCCATATCCTGCTACATTCTCCACATGTAGGTTTGTTAAAATAATTTATGTTTCTTGCCTGGGCTGAGGGGTGCATAGTTCAGAGGGACCCGTGAGTGGTGGTAATAGATGCGTTCATTTGGTAGGATTAAATATTATATTGTTTACTGTTATTTAACTTGCAATCAGTGTTGATTTCTTTGTAAGTTAAACAGAAGCAGTATCTCTCCCCCATTAGTACACGTTCAAAAAATCTTAGTTAAATCTTGTAATAGTTACAGCTAATTTATGCCTTGCTGCTTTGCATTATTTTCAGTAGATTCTAGCTATGGCCCTTGTCTTTTTTTTACTAACAATTAATTTCACATTTTCTCTAACAGGGAACTAAGTCTCAAAAGTGAATTAGCCATATTTAAAATTGTGATATGAACACAGTGAATGGTTTAAAGGAACTGTTCTATGAACATGGAGAGTGGCTTGAAGAAATCAGGATGCCGAACTCAAAATTTAACCATTTCTTACAAAATCTTTGATATCTCTCCTCAGTGCTCTGCTGTTCAGAGTGAAGAAAAAAAAAAAAGAAAAATATTTTCTTAATTTCTCAAAGCTGCTAATATTTTCACATCTGTGAGAGGTCATGGGATCCTCTATAATTAAAATACCTTGCAAAAATAATACTAAAAACATGAGCATATGGCAACAAGTTGCAAAATATTAAAGTTATATTCCTTCTTATTGACACATCAGTTTAGCGTGAACCAGGATGATTTTTATTAGATCATGAAGTTGGTGTTTGTCAGTGTTCTTAAGATGGCAACAAAACACTTTATTTAAAAATAATAGCCAGAAAATAATTAATTATTACTTTAGCTTTTCTAGAAATTTATAAACTGAAACTAAAGGTATTGCCTACACACCGTTACTTTTCCTAGACAAAAATGTTTGGGTGCTATTGGAATGCACTGAGTTCATCCCAATACAAAAGACACATGAAGGTTACACCACGCACGCTGGAGGGAAAGTGTGGGTTTATTTTACTGCTGAAACAGTATCATAAAACTGGTGCCTTTCCCCATCATGTTATACGAATACAAACTCTTGAATTTAAAGTTGATGCTATTTGCTTCTTAAAGAACAATCTATTTCTATGTCATTTACAGTTACATTGAAGGCATATTAAGTTGGTAAAATAAACTCTTTGTGAAATCCAAGTCAAGGGCATGGTATTTGTTGTCTATATCAATATAGACATATCAATAGCCAACCATGAAATGTTGGAGGTTTTTTTTATGTCTGGTGGTTAGTGGTCATCCATGTTTATATGATACATTGCCACCAGATACAGAGATGCAGTATCCATCTTGACACAGGGATCCTGCAGATTATTTTTACAGCAGCTAAACAGTATTCCAGATCCTTAGCTAAAGTAAATCAGATGAGCCCCATCAGAAGCAGTGAAATCATAGTGATTTGTGTCAGATGAGAATTGAGCTTTTCTTAAAGCTTTTTCTTTTATAAAAAATAAGTCCCAAACTAACCTCCAACTGTGCATCATAGCAGATCCCATGGACCAGGCCACCTCCAATTGTCCAGACCGAGGCCAAGCTGGGTGCTTAATAAGGCTCCTGTCTGTCGCAGGGTTTAAATTTCTGAGGAAACCAGGGCACTTAGGACTGGTGTGCACTCAAGTCTCACGCCAGCAAGGAGTCAGGAGACAGCCAAGGTGTATACTCGAGAGCTCACTTGGGAGCCCAGACCTAGCGACTGCTGGCAGCACAGTGGTTTAACACACTTACTCATGTCATTATATGCTCTTCTCTCCTTTCTCCAGCTGCTTGACAGTATCTGGGATCTTGTGGATTGTTTCCACTGAGAGGCAGGAAGCAGGATTTTCCTTGATGCAACCCTGCTCATCAGTGGAAATGGACACTAAACCCCATTTGCCAATGTAAATATTCAGAAGAGTGGCTATTAAGAGAAATACATTTACCGCATTTTTTCCATGAAAATGCATGTGCTGTGAGACAATGAGGTGGTTGGAAGTCATCACTGCCCTCACAAACGCTTCCTGTGGGTCAAACAGGGCATGATCTGCAGCATGCTCCGCAGCTGCAGTCAAGATCAAGGTCCTGACTTGTACCCATGGGAGAGGGTGGATTCATCACTCAGAAACCTGCAGCAGGAGGGAGTACCGAGGGGTGACCATGCGGTTCTGCTGAGCCCCCCTTCCAGGGGGAATTTTGCCCATGGTTAGTAGTTGCCTTGGTGAGAGTGCTGCTGCATCTGTATTTGGGAGGCTGAGTCTTTTTGAAGACATGTGTGATTAGTAGGAGAACGGCCTTGCAACTGATGACATAAAATGATATGTGTGTGTGTGTATATATATATATGTGCCTAGAAACCCTACTATATGCAGAAAAATTATTTAAAATATTTAACCACCCAGTGCAAAAATAATTTGAATTTTGTTCTTTCAATAACATTAAAATTTAAAGGAATGAATAATTGATTTCTTTTAAGAAAATAAATAAACTTCTAAAAAAAAAGCAGCTTCTTTTGACATGTTTATAACATTCAAAGTATTAAAAGGCGTAATTCTTCTGCATTTTTGACTGCAGTGTGTCTATGGTATGAAAATCTTGCTGAATTTAGGAATTAAAATACAACAGTATTACTGACTTTGAATTAAATATACAAATTAACAAATAAAAGAAGTAATTATAAGTTTTCTACACAACTACACTTGACAAACATCTAATTTACTAAAAGACATAACTGTAAACAACAGTACATTAGTATTTTTTTTTTAAATGAATGGTTTTGCAAAGAGCAAACTGCTGTTTATTCATTTAAATTAGGAGAATAGGTGTTTTGTATATACCATGCCAAAGAGAAATGGAAGACCAGAACAAAATCATAATATTTTCCCCTGCACTAATAAGCAAGTGTAGTATTTTCAAGGCATTTATTACAGAAATATGACTAACCAACAATGATATAAGCAACATCCTAGAAGAGTGTTCAAATTGTTTATTTTTATTTCAGAAGAAATGCTTGCAAACTACTTTCCCCCCTCATTATTTGTATTTGATTACAGTTCCAAAGGTTGGGAAAAATTGCAGTCCTTTACACAGAAAAATTTACCACTCTCAAAATCTAGAAAAGAGCATACAGAGAAGATGGGTTAGACCTTGAAAATGTGAGGGTTTTTTTTTACAATTATGCATTTAAAAGTAGAAAGGGGTCAACACCAAAGCCTTCCTTTCTGCTCTTCACCTTGTTTTAAGAGTTAATAGCTCCTGGGAAAACCTTCCTGCAAGACAGCGACCAACTCAACCAACCTCACAGAATCCCACTTATTTTCTCGCCCTCAGCTAGAGAAAACCTGGGTACAGATCAGAATTTGGAGTATGACATTATTTTCCTTTAAAAAGAAAAAAAAAAGAAAAAAAAAAGCAGCTCAGAAATTTCTCATTTATTATTTCATTTGTTCCTGGTGTACGTAGTAGGGGTAGGAGTCATTGTTCTAAGTATTGCTAAAACGTGTTACTGGTAAAGCTTTGACAGGTCCAAGCGCATGATGCCTCATGTTGTGCATTCTGCTATATTGAAGCCTATACAAAGAACTCATATATGTGCTGACCACCCAAGCCACTAGAAAGCCATGTAAGTTACCTTCATGTAAAGATTTCTTATTTCCTATTTCCTCTTGTTTGTCTTTGATCTTTTAATTTTCCTAAAAACAGCCTTGCTCATACATTTTCTTTTCTTCCTTTTCTAATGACAATTGTGAGTTATGAGCCTCTGTGACCAGACCTCTGCAAAGGGGCACTGGACTATAGAAGAAAATATACTGCATTTTCTGAAATTTCAGAAATTTCATTGGCAGAAGTGTGGTTTCTTCCTTCGCTGCGGGCCTGCCAGGTGATGCCTTGGGCCATGGCATGGTGCAAGTTGGGCAAGCAGTGTTCCCCAGAGCAGTCCTCATGTCCCCTGCTCACCAGCTCCTCCTGCTCTGCATTAAGGAACCAAAGTGGCAGAAGGGGCAGTTGTTACTCAGCTCAGTGAGTGTCCTGATGCTCTTCACTGCTCAGCCACAAAGTCTCAAGCTGGCATGAGACGGGGCACAGGCTAGGGACAAGACCAGGTGATGGGGAGGAGATGATTCCTTTCTCCCCAGGGCAGTGCAGGCTTATATGTGCACTGCGCTACTGCCTCCTCGCCTGTGGTCCATCCATTGATCCCTCTTCTCGTGGTTGTACTTGTACCACTTTTCCTATTGAAAAACTGCTATTTTTTTATAGTCATGGAAAAAAAAAACAAAATTCTCTGAACAAATTTCCCTTGATCATGGGAAGAAAAAGCCTGGGCAATCTCCATCCTCCTAGTAAACTGAACTTCTTTTGCAGTGCTGTCTCATCAACCACACCAATATTGTTAAAAGAGTACAATCTGGTGGTACAGCTGTTATTATATCAGTATATTTCATTGCTTTACAGACAGAGGTGTACTTCATATTGATACAACAGTAACCACACTAGCATTATACTAATACACATACCATGACAAATAAAAATTATAACCCTCTAACAGGTATGCCTATTAAAAAATGTATTCAGTGAAGGTGTTACAAACGCATCAGAGAGGGCTGCAGTTGGTGACACAGCAGAGTCACTCGCATAATGGCTGTGGACTCTGCTGGAAAGTGAGAATTTCAAATAAGAAATAAGCAGAAGAAAAAATTGACATTCTGAAACACGATCATGTTTCTACACAGGCATCTCTTGTAAATAAAATGCAAAAATCATGCGGAGAAGGCCAAAGCCTTTCTAATACTGCATCTGCAAAATTGTTTCAAAACACAAAGTTTTCCAGAGATATCCCTGAGGTGTCAACAGCTCTTTATAGCTTTTTTTTTTTTTAAAAAAAAAAAACAAAACCAAACCAAACCAAACCCTAAGTTGTTAAAACTGGAAAGAAGCTTAACTGACATCACAGTGGGATCAGTTACTAGGACAAGGGAATAGAAACTCAGTAGCCGCCAGTTTGGACGAGGAGATGAGTTTTCTCTGTCTCTGGAACTGGTGCTCCAGTGCCTTTCATCTTGGGAAGCTGAGAGTGCCTAAAGCCCTCCTCATCTACCAGAGAGCTCAGCATTGCCCTGATTCTGTGCCCACTGAGGTCTGTACAACACTCGCACGTTTTCAAGCAGGATTTGTATGGCAGCTTTCCCCCTTCCTCAATGCTTCAGCAAAAAAAGCTGTATCTTAATGGTCACTTTTCTTCACTGGTATAGATCTGTCGTCATCATCTTTGTCAAAAGAAACATGCTGTTAGACTTTAAACTGTTTAAAGCAGCAAACACTAATGCAAAAGTCTTGTTAAACTAAACTAAAAACTTTTTTTGAACAGTGGGCTGGCATTGCTCTGCACAGTGCCTAATAAGATGAGAGCCAGCTCTCACTGCAAATGTTATTATCGCTTCAGCATGCAATCATAATAAATGTTAATTACATGTTTAAATTATCACTAATGTTTATACTACTCTGACCTGTTCCACTCTGGAGTATTTGGTTCTAACGAGTGTAGCGGTATGATTTATTTGCCCAGAAGGGATGAGTCGCGGGTACCCAACCCTCGAGAGGTATATTTCATTTTAGACGCTGTTAGCAGACCACAAGCACCATATTCCACACTGAAACGTCTTGCTCTTTACAGCTGTGATTCATTGATCATCATTACCAGCCAGCTACCAGCTTTTGCCATGTCATTCTTGCTAGTGTGTCACAAAAAGACCTGGAAATGTCCCTGAGCAAAGTTTTCTTCAGGAAGGCTGGAAGTTTTAACTTCCATAATATTTTAACCGAGGTAAAATGATTTGTTCCAAGGAAGTTTGCAGCAGCTCAAAAGAGCTTCAAACCAGGAGAAGCCTTGTAGATAACATATTTTCAAGTTTTATTTCTCTTCCTTTAGCAAAGTTCTCAATTATTTAGCTGCCAAAGTAGACATGCAATAAACTCGATACAAGAGGCTTAGTCATAGGCTAGCTTAGAGAGAAATAAATCACAAAAAGTAATGGAGGGCACTGAAAAAGACCCACATGTATTGATCTTTCACTGCTTTAGAGTGCTATCAGTATTGAGTCATCAATTTAAGACCAGCAAATGCAACCATATTAAGGGATTACCGGCCACAGAAGTTGGCCCCTGCAAATCCTAAAATGAAAGCAAATAAAAGTCCAAGGACTTGTCTGATCTACATTTGTTTCTATTTTCGTTCTTCTATATTCCCCATAAGCCTTGTGGAAGAAAAAATAATTGGACCAAACATGGAATCCAGAAAGTACCTTGTCTTTTGCGTTGGTTTAAATAATGGGGATCAAATTCTATCCATTCACCCACATGAAAAAATCGGTGTTTGCTTTAAATCTGAAATGGTTGTATCTAAACAAGGATTTGACCTTGCTTGTACATATTTTTGTATTGTACAGCAGAAATAAAAGCAGTAAGCCAGATGCTATCAGCTCTTCATGGCCCACTAATCCACAGGTGGGAGCTGTTGATGCCCATGGAGAGCCCACCTGTCCAAAAGGAAGAGCATGGAGCTTCACAGATGAATTAGTGGCCTCCCAGAAGAAGCAGAATTTGGGGAATTTGTCTTAAAAACCTCTGCAGGTCAGGGAGCCAAGAGGAAAGTGTTAAGTATTCACACTATCCCCAATATTCAACACTTCCTCCTTCCTCTCCCTGCTTTCCTTCCCTTCCACCGCCTCCCACTTTTATCTTCCAGGAAGATTTAATGCCACACACAGAAGTTTCCTCAGATCTGGGTAAATCGGCACTTAGCACATTGGATTCTGCACCCTGAATTCCACTTCTGAGGGACATAAGCTGATCTCCTCAAAATCCCCCAAATATTGTATCAGTTGATCAGTGGTGACTAAGTAGGATTCTGTGGTGTTGTCCTGCTGCCAACAGATGACCTTATGGTAAGAGCTTACTTCAAGCTGCATAATACAGAGCTTTGGAATTTGCTCTCCCCTCTCCCAAACACATGCATTTATACAACTTACCCCTAATTTACTGGCATTTAATACCTATTTCATAGTCCAAATTATATGCAGCCAAGGGGAGAGGAAAATTCTTGTGGATTACAAAGTACTATAAAAGAAAGACATGTAAGAAAAATCATATATGAGCTGGAATTTGTTCCTGAATTTTTCATTTTATTTTGACATAGCATCTTTCAATTTTTGACAAGAATTTCTAGCAGTTGTTTTCACTGCTTTTGTATATTGTGTGTGAGCCAAGTGTGGTGCTGTCTTGGAGGCGTCTTAATGAAATCGAATTGCCCTGCTGAATGCATCAACTGTGCTGGCAAATTAAATATATTCTCCAAATATTTCTTGCTTAAAATTATCCTACGAGAACAAAAATAAGTTTCAATATATTGAAAAAAATACCTCAGTGTCATAGCTCGGCTGTACATGACTGATAGAGGAGTGGGAATGGTAGTAGTGGGAACAGTGGTACCATTTTTGCTTCCATGTCCTTAGATGCTAGACTGCACCATGACTTCATATATACAGGAGGAACAAGAAAGGCATTTATGACTTTAAAAGGATGGTCTCAACTTGAAACACAGTCACTTAATCATAGAATCATAGAATCATAGAAAGGTTTAGGTTGAAAAGGACCTTGAAGATCATCGAGTTCCAAGCCCCCTGCCATAGGCAGGGACACCTCCCACTAGACCAGCCTGCCCAAG
>VUYV01000036.1:101530-123106 GCA_008711295.1 Anarhynchus alexandrinus | reverse complement strand
CGGAGCCTTCTCTTCTCCAGGCTGAACAGCCCCAACTCTCTCAGCCTCTCCTCACAGGAGAGGAGCTCCAGTCCTCGGATCATCCTCGTGGCTCTCCTCTGGACACGCTCCAGCAGGTCCATGTCCTTCTTATGTTGGGGACTCCAGAGCTGGATGTTTCTCTATAATATATTACTCCTAAACCCTAATTAGTATGCACCTATAATGGTAACAAGTATTGTGTTTTAAAATGCTTCACTGTATGAGAGAGATCGAAAAGCAATAACTCACTGGAAAAATTACAGTCTTGCCGTAAATGCTACAAAATGTACAAAGCACAAAAGCAAACCAAAGAGTCACTACAGTATGTCAGCTACTGATAGCTCTAAATTACACTCTGAATGCTTTTAATTTTTCTACAAATTAAAAGTGAGCAAAAATTCTGAGCTGTGAGGTACAAGGCAGAAACATCTCAGCGTTGGGATGTACTGTTTTGGCATATTATGTCACATGCACACACAGAAAACCCAGAAGCTGCAAAAGGCAACCTAACTCAATCTAACTGGCTTGGCAAAGACAGGAGTCAACCCGTGCCATTTCACCATTACAACCATTTTTGTAAAGCTTACAATGAATTGTATCATTTTTCCTTATAAGCCAAGCACTTCCTGAGAAGGGCTTGCCGATTTTCACAGCCCAGAACAGACACTATAACATTAGGGGCTGTGGGCAAGGGTTTGGCAATCTTGATCCTGGTGGTACGACCATGGACAGACTCCAATGGCCTTCTGCAGGCTAAGCCCCCAGACTCTTCAGTGAACTCTTCAGGGCCATGTAGCAGTGCTGTCTCCAAACATCTTTTCTCTGCTGTTGTTCCACCTGTGCTGCCAGTTTTGGCGTGGGTCTCACAGGATCCAAGTGACACAGAGGGCTTTACACTGGCTTTCTGCACTGGGCAGTGCATCCCCTTTCGTGCTTAGGTAACTGTCCGATGTGAAAGCAACCAGAGCTGAGATTATGGCTGCAGAAGAAATAAAACTTTCATCTAGTAGTTCTCATTCAGGCAAACTAGTACACCAATATGGAAGAAAGCTTTTACCTAACCTTTGCATTTGCATTCTTGGCTTCATTAATAATGAGAGTTTCTATTGAGGTATCAGTTAATATACAAAACAAAATATATAATATAATAATGTAACTGTCCATCAGTTATGAATGCACACATGAAGAGCTATCACAGGTCAGCTCATAGGCAGTACCTGGTAAAGCCACTGTATTCCCTTAGTAACTTCAGCCTTAATGAGCACGTTGTCCTTACCATAGGACCCTTGCTTGGCAGTGAGTAGATCCTCCTGTTCTGGGACAGCAACGCGCCAACGAGCGCACAGTGAATGGTACCCTGAATTACCAAAGGCATTTCAGGACACAGAGTTGGGCAGAGAAGGAGACAGGCGGCTCCTTTCCCAAGTGCATCCAATAAAGCACTAAATATAAGAACCTAGCCTTTACATGAAGGTGGATGAAGACATCATCATACATCTAAGTTACACTAAAATAAGTAGATGAAAAAGGAAAACAAAGCCATTGGTGATGTGAAAGCATTTAATAATTAACAGATCTAAGGATGCCACAGAAATCCAAAATTACCATTCTTTATGCCACAACTGAAGAAAATAGTAAGATCCTTTCATCATAGATTTAAGAAGAAATGTGCTTTTACATTTGAGGCTGGAGGGTTTTCTTCACATTATAAAAGAAAAAGAAAGAGGGAGGTTAATAACTCAATGTCTGTCAGAGAATGGCTGACATAGGAAGAAAGATTTAATTAGTGTAGTGAGGTCTGAGTTTTCAGAAAAGAGTTTCACAACCTCTGATCTCATCAGGAGATTCAAAGCTCCTTCTGAGGTAAGCAAAAGCACTTGAAATAAGTAAGAAGAGCTTTATTTGACAGAAGACAAATAATGAACACATTTCTAGTGACAGAAACAGAATCAGCGAAAGCCCAGGCTTGTGTACACTTCATTAGGTGACCTGAGAGTCTGGATTGCACAAACCCACACATCTGCCTACACTACCTTACCTTATCTGTGCTGGAGCCTAGATACTGATGTGATCGCTGATGTCATACAGGTACTTCTGGATGGTGTGGGTGAAATGTGGCTCAGGTTTCCTGGCATCACACAGAACAACGATTGCCTGGGAACCAGCATGAAGTACACTGTGGGAAAAAACTTCTCCCCCTGAAGTCAGACACTACCATCTGGAGTCTCCGTTAGAAGAATTTTTCTTCACTGCAGGTGATGTGTTCATCCACTCCAGGAGACACTCAAAGACCTTCTGGAAACACAAAAGGCCACTGAACCCTGAAGGTGAGGCCAGTGCACTCATGGTAGACGTGGCAGAAATCTTTCTCCAGCATCAGTTTACCTATAAACCTGTGTTTGTCCATTTTGGCTTATTTGCTACTAAATAATCTCATTTTATAGATGAACTTGCATTTTCTGATATTTTAATAGCATCTTTTGATGTAAATGGGGCCATTGGTTTCCCAACAAGAAAGGCTAGATACATAGCAACTACTGAGGGCTATAACAAGTCAGTAATGGTTTCAACTTGTTGCTAAGAGTCTGCTGCTTACAATCACCTTCTCCCTTAGTAGAAACCAGAAAACAGTAAGGCTGAGGGAGAGGACAGTAATCTTTGTCCTCCCATCTCACAAAAAGGGTGGATCTATCCATTCTATCGGTAAATTCTTAGCAGATGCCTAAGAAGTTTGCCGAGGATTTTTTTCTTAAAAATTTTGCAACTCCCCATCTGTTAAAGGCACTTCCCCTCATTAAGACTATTTACATGCAAAGTTTTAGACTGCAGCTGCTTTTGTCATGACACCATCAAAATATTTGGAATGATTTTTTTTTTTTAAATGGGGGAAAATGTATTTTCCATTTGTACTTGGCATTACATTACTGAGAATCTCTTCTGGTAAAAATCAGACTGAATTTGCTGTGGTGGCACTAGTGTAGCTAACAAAGTTTGGCCCGGCATTGTACCCCTAATTATGTTAATATGTTTCAGAATCCTTTTATGAACTAAATAATGGCCATTCCTTTTGTCTGACTAGGAAGGAGAAGAAGAACCTCGCCTATACATCTGCCTTCCCAGTCTTATGGTCCTTACCAAATCAATGTTCCCCCACCGAGGTTACAAACCTTAAGATTGGTTTATAATCTTTATTTCCCACTTTACAAAGTTTGTACTCTTTACAATAAGGGCAAACATATTTGTGTATATTCACCCTAACTGATAACACAAGGAAAAGTTTGTAACTCTGTACTAATTGTTTAAAAAGGTTGACCATCCTATGGGCTTTCTCTATGTCTAGCTTAGCAAACTGAGTTGCAGTGCATGATGATAGCAGGCAGAGGTTTGCTCTGGTGACACAATAGATTTTTTCTGTACAAAAGAAAATGAATTCTTGCTAGTAGCCAGCTGATAAGATTAAGAGAAAGAGAGCAAGAGAGAGTGCATTTCACAGTAATGTTTAGGAAGAAAAGTCAAATTTTAAAGATTAACTCCCTGATACAGCATTTGAAACAGGTGGTAGACCTGGAAAAATATTTAGATGTATCTTCTCCACATGAAGGAAAAGGTCCAGATCCTCCAGTCTGGACAAGGACCAGTGGAAAAATGACTCAGGGAGAGAAAGGTTCTGGTGGTATGAAGCTCTCTGAAGCTCAGAGAGAGGGAAAAATATGACAGTAAGGAAAGTCATGGATAAGCCATGGACACACAGAGAGCAACATTTTACCTCCACCATGGCAGGCACTTCTTTTGGGACCACAGAGCACAGACTATAAAGGGGCTCAGAGTATAAAGTAGACCTGATAAGAGCTGATAATACTTTCCCTGCATCCCAACAGTGGTGCAAAGATGGTTATATCACTGTAACGTGCTAGACATGATGATAAAGAAGGTTCTATGCATCGTGTAGCTAGAAAGTGCAGTGAGAGAAAGAAAGAGATGAGCTTTGACCAACCCAGTCAACACATGTGCTAATGGAGTAGCTTGAGAATTTATTTAATAATTAAATAAACAAATGTATTTTAACTTCACTGGGTATCTACCACTTCTTCCTCCCCCAGTACCCCCAAGCAAACTATATCCAAATTTTTACCACACTGCATATCCTAAAACCTATCTCATTCCAGCTGTTTGACTGCACACAAATGCAGAGGCAACAGTCAACAGAAAGAAAAATACAGGGCACTTTCTTTCAGTGTTAACGACACAGTCATGGTTACCACTTCTTCAGTTTTGCCACAATCTACAATGTAAATACAAAACTGCTTTTGTAAAGCATTTTTCTTGCTTAGGTACTTTTCCTTGTTAAAAAAAAGTGAAAAGAACAAAAAAGTAGGGGGGAAGGCAGCAACCTTTGCAGAAAAAAAAAAATAAAATAAATTCGGCATTAGTTTTGATGAGAGTCTTAGAAAGTACAACTTGACATACAGGCAGTTTACCAGTAAAGAACTCCAAAATGTGGCTGGTTTTGACAATAAACATAAACAGATATTGTGTTTTTCTATTTTTAAATGTGTACTGCAAACCCTGGAAAATGAGTGTTAAATGGCTGAATGGGGGAAGAGTCCTAGAATAGTGTGCCACAAATGACTAGAACATTTAATTTGCAAATTGTATATTTATACACACCAGGGAGGCATTGTTAAAGGAAAATATACACTCAAAATATGGCTCTTCAGCTGTGAGGCTGTAGTCCACGCGGGCAATGGTGCAGAGTCATGCTTTGACCAGTGGGATCGCTACTGGTAGTAATCGCTGGCAGTGGCTCCACATAGACAACCTTACTGAAGCTTCCTTAAGGAGTATCTTCCACCAGCCTTTCTGAACCTATGCAGAACTTCATCTTGCTCATTTTAGTGGCATTAATTTATGCCTATGTCAATGTTTTTTTCTCTGATCTAAGAACACTACTGCAAAATGGTCTTCTCTAATGGTTTAGTCCACTACTTACCCAGCTTTAGGCTGGGGTATGTCGGAGGAACAGCTTAGAGTATCAGTACAATCCCTCCAGGAACTAACCCACACGCAAATAGCTGCTACTACACCACTCGGTATCTTTTGTCACTACACTTACCTGCCTACAAGAGGTAACAGATTGCAAAACACCAGACTCATTCCATTTGTTAATTTTAGATTGATCTTGGACAGCCTGAATGAACACATGCTCCTCTTATTTTAAAAACACAGATCCACAAAGCAACCATGTGCCTAAAATGGCAAAGTTATGCCAACCTCCTTTTCTTTACTTGTATAGCTCGTCAACAGATTCAATTTTGGTCAGGAGTGCCAACGCCTGACAGAAATAAATACCAACACAAAAAGAAGCTATTTCAATTTCAAGCCAAATATAGGAAAAGCATTGTCGTTTGGGAGGCAATAGCAGTTTGAGTTTAAAGGCAAACGACTTCAATTGCCAAGATAACAGACAGCCAGAAGGCTCTGTTAAAGCTTATTATCGATGTTAATAGTGTCAGGAAATGTCTGTCTTCAGCCAAATCACATGTCTATCTCCAGATTGGACTACTGCAACAATTTTCCAGCAAATTCAGGGAGAAGAGCCTGCAGAGGCTTTGGCTTTCCTTAAACAACAAAAGAAATGGGGACAGAAGGAAGGAAGGGGGGATCCCATTTCAGCCTAGACTGGAGTATGGTTTTGTCCTGAGTTTTGAACCCCTTCCTCTGCAAAGTTCTTAATGGCCTACCCACTCACTGTGGGTGACCTCAGGGGTGGAGAGCTGCTCCCAGTAAAGTCAGTGAGGCCAGGCTTTTGCTTCATTTTTCCGAATATAAGCCAGAAAATTAAGATTTTGCTACTGATAAAACTCACCATAATTTAAGCCCTTGAACATTCTGACAGGAAATTTCAAATAATTCCCCAAATGTCATCTTTCTCTGGGCACATCGTACAGTTGAAAGCTGTAGTTAAGAGACATTTTCTTGACTTTTACTTTCCAGCATTTAGGTACAAAGAGCAAGAGAAAGAGAGAAACGTTTCCACAGTTCACACATGATATACTGAAAGAAGGATGAAAGATGGGTTTGGAATTAAAACTGGAAGTAAGGAGAACTTCACTTAGTGTCTATGCCTTTGACCAGGTGAGTACTTCCAAGTCATTTCATCATTCCAAACCTCAGGTTTGCTGCTTGAAGACCTCGATAACTAATAACCTGTCTGAAACAGGTATTATCAGATCTAGTTTATAATGACCAGTATTTAGACCAGTCCAGAGAATCTATTTCAGTTGATATGAACCTCTTAAACTTTCTATACAGACTCTGAGAATTAAGTGGCTCAAACAGCACCCATAATTTGTTGAACACTCTGAGTTGCATGAGAGAAGTTCAAAGGTTGTGTAGGTTTGTATTTTCAAATGCAGGTTTCATAAACAAAAAGAGAAACTTCCAAATATTTTCATGAACAATGCTGTATACATCTGAAAAATCCCAGACTTGGTCTGGCTATGGTGTTGTTTTGGCATAATAATTAAAAATTAGGTAATGAAAGCTGAATTGTTCCTGAGGGACAGGAAGATGGGACAACTAGTCTTTTCTAATTTGCTTTTGTCCTGAAAGGACAACAAAGGGAAAGGTTTCCTAACCTTTCACCAAGGAGTCCCATTAGAGACAAAGTAAAACAATATTATAGAAATTAGATTTCTTGGGATCCTTTATTTATTTTAATCTTCAGGAAGTAGGTGCATGTGTTTTTTTCAAGAATTCATTAACCTATAAAATTTTCTTACTCCTGCTTTACAAGCAGTCATCCAAGTGAGTGAGGGAAACATCTCTTAAAAATAAAATTAAAAGTTGCATCTATCTATATGCTATGGCAAGCCTCAAGGTATGAAGAGAATGGAGCCAGAGGACTTAAGCAGACATCTAGGGGCGCATAAAACCTGACCTCTCCGTGGAAAACATGTGAGCTCCCCATCCAGCAGCTCAGAGTCATTGAGGCACTAAGCTGTCTGCAGCAGCCAATCAGGAGAGTAAAGGATATTTCCATGGTCTGCAACTTTAGTAAGTAGTTTTGCAGGAGCTGTATAATGTTTTTAGTATGCATTGTTACAGTTTAATAGCCAGTCTATTAAACTTGAGGGTGACTCAGTGGAGAACGCGGAATAACCGTTTGCTTCAGGAATGGGCCTAGATGTATCCTTTATGGTTTTCAGTGGTTTTATTTCCACCCCTTCTATCACTTAGGACACCTACATGAAAACATCATGGGTTTTAAGATCTCTTTTATTCAAGCAAACAATACTTTACCAGACATGACTGAAACACCTCCTACTTCTGATGTGATATACAAACAACAACTCATTATCCTCTGACATTGCACTTAGCAGTTGAGGAAATGAGTTACACGTGACAACAAAATGATTTTACACTTTGTCTAGAAGGAGAAAGTTAGTGGTTGTAAAAGCAACATATTTCTGGTTTTAGAATAAAGAATAAGAAAAAGAATTATTAAAATAGGGTATGAAGCCCTCCTCCCCTCCTCCCCCTGCCCCATGAGTGCATGCACAATTAATTTGGAACAGAATATCTATCTTTTGGATTCCCCTTTTTCTCCTTTGGGGTTTGCTGTTGTTTTTTTGGGTTTGTTTTTTTTTTTTTTTGAAAGGACACATGGGTACATTTTTATGGGTTTTTCAGCACCATACATCTGCTGTAAAAGGACCTTAAAGAGGCAACTCAATGAGCTCCCTGTGCAGCTGTGGACAACAGGGCACAGAGGTGACTGGAAAGGCCAAGTTATGGCATCAGCAGATAAGAATCAGTATCTCAGGTTGCATATACAACAATGGAGACCTCAGTTCAAGGTGGTCAGCAGCTCTTGATGCTTCTCCTCAGCTGCTTACCTATACCTTTTCTCCCTCCTCTAACGCAGAAGGATGTTGTAGGGTCCAGTAGGGTCCAAAAAAGTCCCATTGTTTGGCTGCTCTGTAAGATGTTGGCAGCCCACGTCTTCCCCTGATTTTAAAGGGACTCAGATTTTTCCAGGGGTCTAATTCCTGTTTTGAAATTCATATGCTGCAGAGGCCCTGGCTGTTCAGCAGCTAGCAGGGTAAAACCTTTCTTTCCTACTGATTTGCCCAGGTGGGCACAGTCCTTCCCATCAGTAGCTAACATGTGGTGGTTATTAAGGGTGAAAATGACTTGTACCTTCCATAAGACCAGCACATTCAGAAGTCATTCCACACATGAACAACCCCTAATCATCACCGTTGTTTTCAGGGTAATCACCAGTGCGACTAATTGCTGTATTTCAGAGCTCTGCTAGGGTGCACTACTGTGCTTAGGTCTAAATAGGCGGAAACAGGGAATTCAGAAAGGAATGTACAGACTTTTAACTTCTAATCTTCAATTAAAAACTGGCCCAGATTATGAGTGAAGGATTTTTATTGCATCAGACAGATGTTTGGTTGCCATAGAGAAACGAGTTGTGGTTCTCATTTCAGTGCCTAGAAAGCCAGTCCTCACATGCCAGCATCCATCCTTATAGCAGGAGCAAACTGAGGTGCTGTCTCAGCAAGAGCCAAAATCTGAAGGGGCACAACGACAGGACGGTAAAGCTGTGCTCTACTGGCGTAGGGAAGCATGCATGCTGCTATCCACTCTAGCTAACTGGTGCTTGAAAGTCGTAAATCTCATACCTTCATTTTGAAGTATAAATAAATTGTCATTAAGGAAGTCCAAGGAATGACTGAATTTATGTATGAGCTGATGTGTATATGTATGGCTGAGTCCCAAACTTCCCTCACAAATTTTCTAAATGCCCCTTGGTTACGATGATATAGTAAGTTATTGCCTGGCCCAGAGAACTGACATTTATAACTATACTAAAAGGTTTCCTCCTAGGAGCAAGAGGTAAAAGCAGTCCGACCTTGCTTCTCCACGGTTTTATCCCTCTAGATTGTAAGCAAAAACCTGTTTTCTTGGACCAAGGCTGAGCACACACCAGTCAACCTCTTTTTTCTTTCCAAGCCTCCATGCCAGCTGGTCCCGCTCCACCCCACAGAATGGGAAATTCCTCCCCAGGCCACGCTCAGTAGTTTCTCCACACGCCTGCTTTTGCTTATCAGCTATGTCTGCTCTGGGCAGGTGCTGCAGCACCAGGACAGGGTGCTCCCCGTGCCCAAGGCTGTGGCCGGGCTGGCTCCAGCTGCCCTGCTGCCTTCCCCAGCTCTCCCCAGCCTCACCCTGCCCCAGGGCCACGGCACCCTGGCCAGCTTGGGAGTCCACTGCAACTTCTCCCTATGCCTGGGTGGCACCTGGGTACACACAGGTGATGAGGCATACAGGGGGAGCATCTTGAGCCTTGAAAACATTGTTTAAATACAGCTAAAGACTTTCCATAAGCTGCCATTATGGTCCAGCGTGGCAATGCTATTTCATGGTAGCATAAAAAATTACACTAAAAACATTACTCCTACATGTACAAGATTCAAAGGTACCATTTTCCAGAAATAGTCTTTGCCCAACATGGTTAACATTTCTCGGGAATCCACTATAAGCTATATAATTGAGCAAGTGTTTCATAAGAAATTTTACCCTATTTAAGATGATGGAAATTTTCATAACTTCTGCTAGCTCTGATAGTACTGTGTTTTTCTTTTCTCTACAGAATGTGACTTTATTCCCTTAAACTGTTTGAATAAAACATGAACCTTAATCTTACAGTCATAGATTTTGTAATAATTGTCCCTTCTTTGGAAGAAGAAAAAAAGAATAATGAGCAGGTGCTCCTTTGGGATAGCAGAAACTACAATCAGAAGAAAGCTGACAATTTTTAGAAGAAAACAAATGTATCATGGATAAATGCTTTCTGTGTATAAACAGTTTGATTAATAACACTGCCAGTATGTTCATAGAAGTGTTACAAAATTTTGTGGCAAAGATGATATATTATTAGTCAGAGTTTGACTTCTATACAAGAAGGTCACCATTAGCCTCAAGACTGCTTCACTTCACTTAGCCTTGCACCCTATTGCTGTAGAGTTTCCCTTTTTCTGCCCCTTCTTTTGTATCTTGAAATTTGTATCTTTATAACAGAAAAAACCCCGTTGAGTGAATAATGCCATAGGTAACAGTCATCTGCTGCCCTGGAGAGGACACCCATGAGAGGACACCGACTGATGTATGCAACCAGCTCCCTCTGAGGAGCACAAAACATATGTGAAGTTGGATTGGTAGACAATTTTGCTGCAGTTAGATCTAGCCTCTAATCTTACAGAGAGTGTCTCCAGCAGATCCTTGAGATTCTGCAATTTAAAATGTGCATCTATTACACCCTCTCAAAGCTGGGATACATTGAGCACATTCTGTCTTATGGAACACTTTAAAAGTCTTTCAACTGTTCAAAAGCTTAGCAATGACAGAAACCTGGCTACAATAAAATAATTTGTTTAGACTCCATACTGTCAGAGTTATTTTTTCATGAGGGTCTTTTGTTTCCTGCTCTTTACAGGTTGTCATCTCTGGAAAACTCACCTGAGGTAAAATAACCTTGTGTTAAAATGTAATGATTCAAGTTCCTGGCTTGTGAATTAGAAAGAAGTTAAAAAAAAAAAAAAAGGATAAAAGTAAAAAAAAAAATAAAGAAAAAAAATGTAGCAGTAAAGATACTGCTTCTACCAGTATACAGAAAGCAGCTGGAGTGTGGCATGTTGTGTAGCTGGATCACCAGTAGAGCACAAAGTGTACAGCTGTGCATATCAGACAGCCAAATGTTGTGTTTAAAGCATGCTAATTAACCAGACCATTCCCAGAATAAAGAGAAAGAAATTGCCCAAAGTGATTGCAAAATGTTTCGTTCCTTTTCATCTATGCATTCAGCTAAGCAGTTCACATGCCAATAAACTTCAAGCATTTTTAAAGAATGTGGATTACTCGTCCAGTTGTTGAAAGATATGAAGATATTTCTCTAGTATTTGTAGCTATCCTGAGTGATTCTTTGTCATCTTACAGCATTGCCTTTTCTCAGTTGCAGTGGGTGGATACTAAATATTAAACGAATGAAATTTATTGACAGTTGTGCAGTAGACCAGATTCATTTACATTGGCAGAAATCCATTAATGTTACCGATAAAAAGAGATGCTTCCAAGGCACCTTTTCCAGGGCACCTAAAAATCTTAGCCATCCAAATTCTGCTAAATGATGGTGCAACAAATCCACTCTCTTCAAAGGTTTACCAGTAGAACGTGGTAAACTATAAAAGCATCTTCAGTTGGAAATGTCCAATTGCTTTGAAATGAAATGGGATGGACAAACATCAAAACATTTGGTTTAGATCCATTTAAGTAATGAAAAGTGTTCACGCTTATTCCAGTGTTTCAGACTATAAAAAATGGGATGCACATGCTATGATAATCTCATGTCACGCAAGACATCTTGTAAAGCTGGAAATGCTGCTAGAGAAAAGTCTCATGAGGTTTCAGCCCCTCCACTTTAACATTATATTTCCTCTGATGTTTTAATAAAAGTATATGCTGCACATATGATATTTTTAACATCCACCAACTGCAGAAATACTTTGGTTATATAAGTGATTCAACCTTGACAATATTTGAGCAAACTTGTCCTAACTGGGAGCCAGAAGCTGCTCCTTTTCAGAGTGATCTTATTTTAGGGAACGATTGTCTGGACCATTTCTCAAAAGCACGAATAGAGATTGTTCTACAGTTAATTCACTCCCCAGCTGCGGCCATCATCAACTGCCAGTCCATTTCACCAGCAGCCAGAATATATACGTCTTCATTTAAAACCTTAAAATCAAAGTGTAGACCATTCTGGAAAGCAATGCCAGACACTGACACTTTTTCAGGACAAGTGTTTCTCTAACAAATAGTATATCCAGAGCTAAATATAATACAACTCTACCATGGAAGTATGCAGCTACTCTCGCTCTTGCTCAGACAATCACAAAAGTGATTTTCCAGCCAAATGATTTGCTTATTTGCCTATCCCAAAGGTTTACATGGTTTTGGACAGGAAAAATAATCAGGAGACCTTGTCGAATTAGCTTTCCTTGGGGGAGGTGGGAAGATACATTGTCAGAGGAGAGTTGTTTTTGTAAATTAGAATACTAACAGTAAGCATGTCTATACAATCAGCTTCTGCCTAATTAATTTAAATCTAATCAAACACAACATGAACTCCAAGTACAAAGGAATTGATCTTATTGTCAGGACTTTTCATAAATAGGAACATTTGTGATCGCCTTAGCAATTAGCAACGGAAAGTGTAAGAAGGCCAGCTCTTAGTCAGTATAAATTAGCGTCGCTCGATTAATTTAAATATGGCAATATCAATTTACGCTTGCTAAGGACTTGACCTCAAATGAATTTAAAAACTGTGTAAGCAACTATGAATAAAATGTGTAAGCAGCCTAGGTGGGTAGCACCCAAGAGCATGTAATATCGTATTGGCCATGCTTACAAACCTATGGACATACGTTATAAATCCTCAGTACATCCTTTTCATCCACATATGACAGTGTAAGCTGCTCATGAAATCTTAAGTATATCTTTCACCAAGGCTACACCATTAGTGTGGTCATCCACAGCCTCAAAGCCCACACAACATCCTCTTATGTCATGTCTATTCTTCATGCACGTGCAGTGCATAGAGAGAACAAGCGTGTGTATCTGCCAAAAAGTAATCTCTTCAGCATCAGAGGAAGCTGCTAACGAAGGCCTCACAAAGGCACAGGAATGGCCTTTGAAATTAGAGGGGTCTTACAACATGATACCATCAAGGTAGGAGCAAAAAATTAAAGGAAGAAAGAGATCCAGGAGCCAAAGAACTCTTTCCCTGGAGGAGCTACCCCCACACAGAGGTGCTGCTGTTGTGAAGGCTTCACGTGACGGTGGCTTGGTGGTTGCTCACAGAAGGGTGGTTCTCATGGGGAGCAGGAAGCCATGCAAACAGTGCAGCTGAGAGAGAAGGGGGTTACTCAGAGTTTTCACATCCGCAGTCTTTGTTTCTGCAAAGATGCGGAAAATGCTCACTTCAAAAAAATCAGCTGGACGGACCAAGATTTTCCACTGAAAAACAAATGAGACTTTTTTCCAGGTCTTTATCTAATACCCTTTTTTATTTAAAGTGATTCAGGAATGCTGTTTCAAACTGACCATCCACACACCACTTTGCAAGAAGAAAGCCTAGAGTCTGCTTCTGCAGGTCAGGCTTCACGCAGGACTAATGTCTCTCATAGCACAATACAAAGTGGTACCTATGATATCTGCATGCATATGGCACCCAACTCCAGCACCAGACGTATTAGAGCACAGGAGCACTGCTCAGGACTTTTGAAATCCGGCCCCTGTGAGGTAACATGTCACTGTGGGAAAATGTAGCTTAATTTTGAAAAGAAAAAAAAATTAAAACATCTCTGATCACTTTAATAAGATGAAAGATAATGTTTCAACTTAAGGAATGTCAAAATGTCTCTGGATTCAGATTTTTCTGGAATTTTCATTATAATATTTTTTTTGTCCTGATTTGAAGAAAAAAGCAAATGTTAAAATACGCGAGTTTCCTGTGGGATAGAAGTTCCAAATTTAGTTCTGCTACAGCAGACATAAAAATAGAGTTGTCATAATGCAGGAAGATATGTGTTTTCCATGCATACGCATACTTCAGTACTCCTGTCTTCCCCTGACTTCTCCAAGAGGATTTTTCCTACTCGATATGGCACCTGGTCTTTCCTTGTTAGCCTTTGCATAGATCTGTGAGCTTGGTATTTGTGTCTCCAGGCTTCTCAAATTCAAGGAAAAAAATAAAAAATGATTTTTCCATCAAAGTAGATTAAAAGAGACATACCTGGTAACACCAAGTTGCCAGCTAGTGTAATTATCTGAGCAGGCCACCACAAGGAGCTTTTACCAAACCAGCAAGGTACCTTGAGAGATGGGTTCCAGCCTGTGTTTATCTGCTAGTTTTCATGCCTTTCTCCTAGGCTATTTGTGGATCATCTCAATGTTCTGTGGTCATTCTTTGGTGCTACCTCTGCTGCATCCTTGAAAAGAGCTATTTCTAGTTTATCCTGGAAATCCTACACTTTAAGGCATCCGTACAAGTATTGGCAATTAAACTCGTGCCAACCATGCAGATACTTTCTTACTTTTAGGACCTTCGTATTTCCAACATTAAAAAGGAGGGCATGTGCAAAGGAACTAAGGATAAGGAGAAAAAGTTCCTGTGAGGGTAAAAGCAAAGTGGGAATCATCATCTCCAAATTGAGGTCCCAGCCAAAGGCACCTGGGCTTTTTGAGGATGCTTCAAACTCACTGCAGTGCAAACTTCTGGACCCTTTCTTTCCCAGTCTCTTTCAAAATGTAGACCCCACACCCCAGAGTTCCCACCCCCTTAACTCCCTCTTCCCAAGCCTCTGAATGCCCTATCTTAATATTGTTCCTTTGTTGCTTTCCAGCCCAGATCTACCACCATTACATCTCCTTCTGTCTCCCACCGTCCTGACTTTCCCATTACAGAGAGGTCACTTTTCTTCTCAGTGACCCACCTTCACCTCTGAGAACCCAAACCCTCTCAGGAGCCACTTTCTCTTCCATCTGCCACAATGTGCCTTTTCGTTTCAGATCCCTACCTATCCCATCCCTCCAGCTGCCACTAATACCACTGATACTTAAGGTCTCCCTTTTCTCCTCTCTGTCCTGGCTGCCACAGACAACCAAAACTGCCAGCCTTGAGATCTGGTTTCTCATTGTCTCTCCCCACAGGAGCAAAGTCCTGGCTTCTGGTAGGGATTACCCGCACAGTATTTCAGGCTGCCGTTGCCCAAAAAGTATTTGTTGATCCAAAGGAAGAATATCAGGACACAAGGCAGCCCTTCCCAAAGCAATTCCCTGTTTCCCATTAGGGTGTCTTATTCTTTTCTGATTTGCATGAGGGTAAATTAGAATTAACTCTGTTCTAGTCAATTAATTTAAATGAATATGAAGTTCATACTACAGAAAGGGGAAGTCAAGCCTATTTTAATGATGAGAATACTATCCAGCACATTGTACCATACACTGTAATAGTTCTCATACCTTTGGTACGTTTGCTTACTACCAGCATGCCCGAAATAGAATGAGCTTGAGGTTATCAAACCGTGTTTTCGCCCTCCAAATCTGACTTTACAACCTTCTGATGAAATGCTAAATGCATCAGTTATAAACTATTCTCATTCCACACAGATACTTGGGATCTATTTCAGTTGCAATGTTTTCCTTCTAAAACCTCATTCCCCGACTGAGAAAACCATTTGCCCAGGAAGGTTTTGAGCAAAGAAAATCTCATGGGTGTACGCTATAATTTCCCAAACAGAACATAAACCAGTAGAAATGTCCACACTCATTTTTTTGGGTAGTAATATACAGCAATTCACATAAACGGCATGAAATAAACTTCTGTGTGGAGCTAGCCCTCAGCTTTAGGCATTTCCATTTCATAGTCAGTAAATACTGTGTCAGTCCCAATCAACTCGGCATCTTGCCCAATCAATAGACACATGGCGTTTTAAACAGCAGTGCCTGTGATGCACGCTGCATGGCCTGCGCAGGAACCGCTCTCTCACCACCCCCTTCTGTTTTGGTTTGGTTTTAACCCAGTTAAAACAACGAGAGCAGTAGATTAAATATACATTATGCTGCCATCTGACCACCATCTGAGACCCCATAAAGGCGGATGCAAAGGGACAGTCTGCCGCGGTGCCGGGCTGTGATGGACACTGCTGTTTGTCTGCCTCCTTTGCCAGGTCAGGAGTCCTCACGCTGTGGAAGCAGTCCCAGCAGGCGATGCTCAGTAACCAGACACTCAGACACTCAGCCTCGCTCATAAAGCAAGGCTATAGATAGTCTTTTTATTTCTTGTTGACATGCTTACTAGACACATGTGGAATAACTAAACATTCTCTAGTGGTTACTAAATTACGTTTGCAAGGCCTACCCGCACTCATCATACTAGCTGCAAACGGAAAAAAAAATGCAAGTCTCTTTCATATTAGGGTTCAGCATATTGCATTATAACCCTCATATTTTTTTCCTCAAATTAACATGCTTAGAAATTGTTTCAAATCAACTTTACTATACGTGTATCAATAAGCATGCACCATTTGTGGTCGTTTTGTGCCTTTGCTGGTAGAGTGGTAAGAAAGGGTTTTAGACAATTGCCAGATATGCAGCATTAAACAATTTTAGCTGGCTCAGCTATTCTGACTGAGGTTTCTAATGCATATTTCAGATGACTTGATACATAAGTAATTTTTAAGGCTAGCTAATTTGAGAGGACAGACAAGTTTAAAGCAAACCCTCTGTTGCGTAGTTCAGGTCCACAATATCAAGAAAACAGTTAGGGATCATCTGCAATCAAACCCCAGAAGGAAGACAAATTAACAGATACCTATAACCACTGGTATAGTGCAAACTAAAAACTACTGTTTTTCCAGCCATAAAACCAAAATACTCACAAATCAATCATTTGGCACTTCTTCTATATGTCTGTGCGGATTTCTAAATAAATATAACTATCCTCCACTGTCCTATAATATACATTTTAACAATACATAGATTTTATATTTTGTTCTCTTCGGCAGAAAAGCATGAAAATCAATGACAGCTTAAATTAAACTAGTAGATCTGCTTTTGTCAGCTTTATCTCATTCACAAGTAGCTCAGATTAACCATGTCACATATAATTTGGAACAGTTATATTAACATGAATCATTTGAACCAAAGAGTAATAAAATCCTTGTCCTCTGTTTGTTTGGTTTTGGGTTTTTTTTTAGTTGGTGGTTTGGTTTTCTTTTGTACATGGGAGGATGGGGCTAGCTGGGCTACTCAGACTGAGTAAATTTTACANAATTAAACTAGTAGATCTGCTTTTGTCAGCATTATCTTATTCACAAGTAGCTCAGATTAACCATGTCGCATGATCCCAAACAGAAAGGCTGAGATTTGGGGCATTGACATTTTTTATTGTCTTTGAACTATATCCAGAAAATAGCTCCTCCTTCAGCTCAATGTAATTTATGGACAGAAAACGAGAGCTGAGTTTGGAGTGTCAGGGCCATTTCTGTAACCAACAGTGAGCTAAACTTGCAGTTTTGTATGTTCACTCTTTTCAGCCATTGGGATAAAATATGCGTTTTTATTGTAGAAAATTGCTTAATTATTTAACAATGTAGTTCCAATTCTTCTCGAAATGAAATTACAGCTTGGGCTTTAAGGGCCCATGCTTGCCCAAGCCTGGAGTTATACGGACATAGAATCCAGGAAAATAGGGGTTCACCTGCCATATCACAGCACTGGAAAGAGCAAGCAGGCAGGAGTCCACTGAGCTCTGGGCTGATGAGAGGTGACAGCTCAGAGTTGCTTGAAGTGACTTTACTGGCCAGATTCCTACAAAAATGAAAACTACAGAATAAAAATTAGAAATAGCTATTTTAAGGAGCATATTGAAGATTCACGCTTTGTACTCACACTAGATTGAGACAGCTACATTTGGCAAAAGAGATGAAGAACAGTTCAAAAACTTTAGGAATTGTGATGCTTCTTTCCTCAGTGATGCACTTGATTACTGCATTATACATAAATTATGGAAGAAGAAACAGGGCATATTAATAGGATTTAAAGTGCTGTTTATTCTCCATTCAGAAATTAATTTATTGTTTATGTTGTCAATTTTCACATGTGGTAATGTAAACGTAAGCACAATTATACCGTGAAAGTAGTCTGATGTTGGAATAGAGCTTACATGTATCTCCTCCAGAAAATAACTGTGCTAGGAGATACATGATGCTTGCTTACCTACGTAGCTGCCAAGGAGAGTATTTATCCAGTGAGAAATTCTGAACATGAAAATAAATCATTACCACACAAGACCGGAAGTTCTTCTCACACATCCCTATCATAAAAAGCAGCAGTGGCACCCATCAAAGGAAAAGCACTAAAACCCACACTGCTAAAATTTGATGATTCTGCAGAAAAAACTGTTAAGCAAACATGGAAGATTAGGGAAATAAAATATGGTGACAGTAGGCAAATGTTCATTGGAAAATGAATCATGAAAATAAAAGATATTTTATTGTCATAGAATTATAGAATGTTTAGAGTTGGAAGCGATCTTAAAGATCATCTAGTTTCAACCCTCCTGCCATGCCCAAGGACACTTTCCATTAGACCAGGTTGCTCAAAGCCCCATCCAGCCTGCCTTTGAACACTTCAGGTATGGGGCATGCACAACTTCTGTGGGCAGCCTATTCCAGTGTCTCACCACCCTCACAATAAAGAATTTCTTCCTAATAGCTAATCTAAAATGACCCTCTTTCAGTTTAAATCCATTTCCCCTTGTCCTATCACTACATGCCCTTGTGAAAAGTCCCTCCCATTCAGGACCTTGCCCTTGGCCTTGTTGAACTTCATGAGGTTTGCACAGGCCCACTTCTCAAGCCTGTCAAAGTCCCTCTTGATGGCACCGTGTCCCTCCAACGTGTTGACTGCTCCACACAGCATGGCGTTCTTATTTTCATTATGAACAAAAAACAGTCCAGAAATGCTTTCTTTTTTAACAAGAAGGCTGAAGGCTTCTGAAAAATATCTAAGAAGAAAACAACAATTAGAGGAAGAGTAGGATGCAAAACAAATCTAAAGACACATTTCTGTCTGAGAAGGTGCTTGTGGGTTAAAGAAACAGAAAGCATAGTGAGAGGAGAAAATGAAGGACTCCAATAAGGAGTGCAGGTTTCATTGTAAAACCAGAAAAATTGGTATCATAGTATCACACTTCAGTTTATTCACTTTCTTAAGGCTTGCTCAGTATTTCACTAGAGATAACTCTCATGATAAAGGCAGACAAGTTAAACAATCCTTTCAAAGTTAGCTTGCAAAACCCCTTGTTCACTTCTTACCCAATTAATAGTAGTATTGTTATCAACTCTACTGTTTCCATAGTAATATGTTACAGTACAATTGAGAACTTCCAACTCTGACCCTACACATAGGAAATGGAATGAAGACCCTTAACAAGAAGAATGGACGTTTACCATGAGTTGAAATGTGGAAAGTGGGAGCAAAGGGACATTCAGCATCAAATGAAACTTATTTATAAAAACTTTCTACATGACCCATTACTTAGTCATATGTCAGCCCAGTGCCAACATCTCCCCTCAGCAGAATATATGTGTCCAGTAGTTGTTAAACCAAATAAGTTCTACAGCCAACAACTAAACTGAAAACAGAGCATGTGAGCAAAGCAGAGCATGTGAAATTAAGAAACGCCAGAATTGAGGTTTGCCAAGTACTCTCCTAAATCATGATTATCTCCCTGGGTCATGATAATCTCCCTGTGCATGATTGTATGATAGTTAATTCCATGACCACACAAATGCATGTATGAATGTGTATACATTCATATATACTAGTCATACATAAGGAAATACCAATTTGCAATGTATATCAAGGACAAGTAACAGTAGAAAGGTGGAAATACTATTTCAGGCTTCCTAATTACATCTCTGTATGAAGCCTTCAAACCATTTGTTTTATTTGCTTCTATATTCCTTCATGAATATTTGCATAGAAAGAAAACTCTATACCCAAATATAGATAAAAAGCAACAATAAATGATACAGTTCACTGTCTTCAGGTTTTTAAGACAAACTTTTGCATCCTTCTCCCTCTCTGAATGAGATCACTTTTTTTTCCCTAACAAATTCTTTGTTTTAAAAGCCAAACTGGGTAATATTTTTAAGAACTTAAGCATTCTTCTGAAAGTTTGCCACATTGTTTAATGCAATTTCATTCTACATCTTTTTTCTTACTGAAAATATCAAAGATACCTAAATATTATTTAGGTAAGGTGAAACAATTTAAAACTCTATTTCTTTTCAATCTGTCAAAGCTGTTCAATGAATGGATGAAAGATGCTGTAATATTATTTTGCAGCATAGATAAGTGGATCATAAAATCCAGATACAGGTGAAGATCAAAAAAGTATTAGAAACTTTTAACACTTTCCTGGATTTGTTCTGAACTCCTTAATTCTCCATGTTGCCTGGAAAAAAGGACCATGAATAAAGACGTATAAGATTTCTAGCACATGCACTAATTGTCTTGGGTGAAGAGTTTATAAAATAAATTTTAAAATATAAAAATAAAAGCTACTTAGCATTTTCTTCAATCTGTTATATCTTAGATATATTTTAAATTGCAGATGATGCCATATTACCAACATATCTATCATGCAAAGAAGTCTACAGAAGTTAATCTTGTATGGTGTGCCACTTTGACATTTCAACTCCAAATACTCGTAAGTATTTTACAAAGATAACTTTATTTATTTACGTTTTTAAAATATTGGGTCAGGAGCCCCTGACCTTCACAAGCCTTTCATATTTTGATTACAAATTAATAATCATAGAATCATACAATGGATTGGATTGGAAGTGACCTTTAAAGATCATCTAGTCCAACCCCACTGCCAAGGGCTGGGACAGTAGCTGTTAGCTTGTCCTGCATTTAGACATAAAGTACCGTTCCCACTGTGGGGAAAAACTGTCCCATGAATAACACTTCTATTTATAGGGTGCGTATGTTCCCAAATCATTGTGCATTTTTCCGGACCTCAAGAATAACTTCATTGGTTCCAGGTATAAAAATGAGAAAATCAGATAGAAAGAGCCCGTGAGCTCTCTATCCCCCTGCTAAAAAAAGATTTGAGTTTTGTCCTGCTTGCCAACTTGTGTCTGGTAAAATGCAATTCTTCAGCAGTGATTGTAGGTCATTGTAGGTACATACAGATCAGGAAGAGCCATATACTTTCCTTCCCCAAGCTATGATGTATTTGTAGCCTTTCTTTCCTTTTTTTTTTTTGACCCCTTTTAATAATTTCAAAAGAAAGCTTGGCAAGTAATCTTTAGAGATTTCTTTAGTCATTTAGGTTATTTTCTAAATATCTTCTTTGTGATGACTGACCAGATTTAACTTTTTTTCCCAAAAGAATAGGTTTCAAATTTCCACTTGTAACTCTATTTTCTGAATTTCATTAGGCGCCCTCAACCAATGCCGCTACATCTATTAAGTAAATACCAAGAACCTGCTACAAATCAATTTCTAAGTGTTTATCTATGACTCATCAGTTGCTTTCCAATCAACAGAACCAGATTGTGATGAGGAATACAGTACTTGTTCTGGAGAAAACAGAAAACTGGCTTAATCCAGAGCTAACTAACAACATTGAGTGTTATTTCTTTGTGGAATAAAATATTTTGAGCAATTAAAAATATTTTACTTCACTGTTACTGTTTTAACATTTCGGTTTGCTATATGCTCACTGCAGTGTATGTAATACTGGGGCAATCCCAAGCACAAACACAGGCTGGGTGGAGAATGGATTGAGAGCTGCCCTGCCGAGAAGGACTTGGGGGTGTTGGTTGATGAGAAGCTCAACATGAGCTGGTAATGTATACTTGCAGCCCAGAAAGCCAACCACATCCTGGGCTTCATCAAAAGAAG
>VUYV01000036.1:0-100427 GCA_008711295.1 Anarhynchus alexandrinus | reverse complement strand
TTTTTTTTTTTTGACCCCTTTTAATAATTTCAAAAGAAAGCTTGGCAAGTAATCTTTAGAGATTTCTTTAGTCATTTAGGTTATTTTCTAAATATCTTCTTTGTGATGACTGACCAGATTTAACTTTTTTTCCCAAAAGAATAGGTTTCAAATTTCCACTTGTAACTCTATTTTCTGAATTTCATTAGGCGCCCTCAACCAATGCCGCTACATCTATTAAGTAAATACCAAGAACCTGCTACAAATCAATTTCTAAGTGTTTATCTATGACTCATCAGTTGCTTTCCAATCAACAGAACCAGATTGTGATGAGGAATACAGTACTTGTTCTGGAGAAAACAGAAAACTGGCTTAATCCAGAGCTAACTAACAACATTGAGTGTTATTTCTTTGTGGAATAAAATATTTTGAGCAATTAAAAATATTTTGCTTCACTGTTACTGTTTTAACATTTCAGTTTGCTATATGCTCACTGCAGTGTATGTAATACTGGGGCAATCCCAAGCACAAACACAGGCTGGGTGGAGAATGGATTGAGAGCTGCCCTGCCGAGAAGGACTTGGGGGTGTTGGTTGATGAGAAGCTCAACATGAGCTGGTAATGTATACTTGCAGCCCAGAAAGCCAACTGCATCCTGGGCTTCATCAAAAGAAGCATGGCCAGCAGGTCGAGGGAGGTGATTCTGCCCCTCTACTCAGCTCTGGTGAGACCCCACCTGGAGTATTGTGTCTGGCTTTGGAGCCCTCAACATAAAAAGGACATGGACCTGTTGGAACAGGTCCAGAGGAGGGCCATGAAGATGATCAGAGGGCTGGAGCACCTCTTTTATGAGGACTGGCTGAGAGAGTTGGGGTTGTTCAGCCTGGAGAAGAGAAAGCTCCAGGGAGACCTAATAGCAGCTTTCCAGTATCTGAAGGGGGCCTACAGGAAAGCTGGGTATGGACTCTTTATCAGGGAGTGTAGTGATAGGACGAGGGTTAATGGTTTCAAACTGGAAGAGAGTCATTTTAGGTCAGATATTAGGAAGAAATTCTTTACTGTCAGAGTGGTGAGACACTGCCCAGAGAAGCTGTGGAGGGCCCATCCCTGGAAGTGTTCAAGGCCAGATTGGATGCGGTTTTGAGCAACCTGGTCTAGTGGAAAATGTCCCTGGGCATGGCAGTGGGTTGGAACCAGGTGATTTTCAAGGTCCCTTCTAACTCTGGCCATTCTATGATTCTAATACATACATTTGTTAGGTTGTGTGGTAAAGGGCTCATCTCCATATACACACGTGAAGGAGCCCAAAGCACAGCAGCAGGCAGGGGGAACCAAATAACTCAGCCTTGGAAATGAAACTCCTGACCCAGCTTCTCCCATGGCTGTCCCCAGCCTCAGCCTAAGACCCATGGCCCATGGCAAGGACAACCAGCACCAGGAGTCAGGGAGACTCTGGACCACCCTGCAGACTGAGGGGCGTTTCTGTCTAGCAGTGTTGAGGACTTATTGTGTGAGAGCTGGAACAGAGTAAATGCAACAGAGTTTGAAGGACCTAAATGGGAGTATCAGCTAAAGGAGTGAAGGAAAGAAGAAATGAAAAGAGATGACAGAGAACATAAAAAATTAAATAACTTTTGGTAGATTTACTCATGCTTGTGCCTGTTAAGTTGTTGCTCTTTGGCATAATATATCATCTTCATCCACAAACAATATTTTCAAATGAAAACAAAACTTGTGGAAAAATGCATGTTGGAGAACTGGTATTTTCGGTAGGAAAATATTAGGTTTTTAGAAGAAAAAAATAATTTATTTTGGATATGGGGAAATACAATGTAAACCTGTTCTAAACTAAAAAATTTCAATCATGGGGGTTTAATAATCAAGAGGGAAAATAATTTTCTATTGTCTTCCCTTTTGGCATATCTTATTGCATGTCTGTTTCTTGCAGACATAGCTCTTGGATGAATAGCACTCTCAAAAGGACATGTGCACCAATTGGTAAGACTGCTACCACACATTCCCCTTCCATTTATAATTTAGATTCCTTCCTTCCTTCCAATTATTTATGTAGCGACTCATATTTTAAAGTTATTACTGTTAATCTCTTCTATTTGTCATGCTCCGTAAATTGAAATTCCATACCAAGATTTAGGTTCAGTGAAGACTCTCCTGACTATCTCCCAACTAGTTCACAGGCAACTTGATAAATCCTGCCAAATGTTGTGTCATGGAGGTTGGTAGTCATTTAGCTTAACCAGCTGGCACTGTAGCGTCATCAGTAATCAGAGATTTCTTCTCCAAACAAAAAGTACCACCTCTCAGAATTATCACCATCTTCACTTTTTTCTTCCTTGCCTGGCAACAGAAGAATCTCCAAAAAGGTCTTCTCTATCCTTTGAGCTGATCTTTTTTCCACACCTCTATTCCCTGAAGTGATGTTTCATGATAAAAAAAAAAAAAGAATCTGAGATTTGTTTCCATCTGCATTATAATCAGATGCATCAATTTGTAAAGTTAGACAGTTCCTTTAAACAATCATTCATTCCCCCATCCTACATGGTTTTTACTGAAATTTGTGTAGTCTTGCTAACAGACTCTTTTGATATTTCTGAGATTTGTTTGTCTTCAGGAAGACAGAATTACTTGTTTTTCCCATTTTTTTAATCACATCTATAAAGAGGGTGTTCTCCTGAGTCCCCCTTTAAGGTTGCCCAAGGGTTTGTTGCTTTGTCCCAGGCAACAGAAAGCTTTCTAAACCTCTTTGGTCACTATTCTAATCTTTCTTCAAAGTCTCTTGGGAACCTATTCTATTTTTCTGCAATGGGATTTGGGAAAGGTTATCGTTTACAAGCCAATGACGGTTGAATACGCTCTTTTTTCAGGGGTTGTTAAATACAGTTCAGACTGAAATGTACCTATCACAAACTTCATAATGTTACTTTGATTTAACTACATAGTTGACAACTGGTGGCATCATTCCTACAGTGGCTGTTTTTCTACTGAGTAGCTATATACCTCTTAAAAGGCAAATTCAGTTGAAAAGAAATTACAGTGAAAGTAAGCTTGAAAAGACACTTTTTATCCCCTCCAAATTCCTGCTATCAGTTTCCATTCTCTACACAAAAAAAAAAAAGCTGTTACAAACCAGTTTATTGAATAAATGCTGAGATCTTGCAAAGCATTTGTTGCCAAAGTCCTTCAGAAAACAGATTTTCAGGGACAAGAAGATATGTTCAAATATGAATTTGGTCAAACTGAGACACTGCTGCCCTGACTTCCAGTTCAGCACCATAGTTATGACACTATGATGTCCCATCTTATCTGTGTGATACCCATTGCACACTTATAAAACAGGGAAAAACTTATAAATGCAGGAATTGCTAGCATGATGTGATAATAATTATTAATATTTTAATTGTTTAGCACTCTCTTGAGCAAACCCAGTTTAAAAAGCAAAAAAAACAGATTGAGGCAACTAAGGAAAAACCAGCCGGCAAAGGCAGAAAATGTATGACAAAACATGTGCTTTCATTTGTATAAGTATACAAACAACACAAACACACATGTAAGCAATTGCCTTTGGTTATCGTTGCTTCTCATCTCACTTTCCGATGGTTCCAGCTATACTTCTATTGTTATAATGTGGTTTGTTCATGTGTTCCTGGCATTAAAGATGAACTTCCTCTCACTAACATCAAATATAGATTTTTTTGCTACTCTTTTCACAAAATTGAAATCTGGGCCACTCTGTCCAGTCAGTCTCACACACAGCTTTAACAAACGCACACAGATATTGTGATTTGGGGATTGCTAAGGGCCCTCTTGCCGAGGCAGACTCTCCTAATGATTTTAATTATAAGGCATCCCAGTGACCACCAGCAAAAATGAGCAGTTATTTCATGAAATAGGGCTTTAGAAAATAAAGTGCTGGGAGCCTTTATTAACACTCAGTCTAAACTTTTTGATTATGTTTGATTCTGCTTGTTCAGGGTTTGTTCAGTCTGAAAAGATTCATTCCCCTTCAGCAGGTGTGAATGGCTAATCCAGAAACAAAATAAAACCCAACCTGCCCACACTGTCAGCTAAGTATGGAAATATGGTATCTGCTCCGTGTAGATTCTCCTTTCTGCGCTTTAACTTCCATTTCCCACCAGTTTCCCCTCTGATTTATGAAATGAACTACTTGGTTAGCTCAATGACAGCAACAAGCCACTAACAAAACATCCTCTGTATCAATGGGAAAAGTTTTGCGTACCTTGCAGTTCTTTGTCTTTGGGAAAACAATCTTATATGCTGGTGTTAGGAAGTCTGGCACAGTATCCATAGTGTCATTTTCATCCTTGTATATACAGTAAATAACCCACTGCCCCAGCATGGAAGGTGAAGCAATACGCACATACTACATATTTATTGTGTTAACTTGTGGTATTGCCTTGAGAACTGCTCTTTGGCTTTTAACATTGTCATTATGATCAGATAAGTGGTTACGCTTTCTTACTCAGAGGATCCTTTTTCTATTTACGTTGAAGGTATAAGATGGTTCAGTTGCTGAAGATTTTACTATTGTTTTAATCCTTTTGACATTGGGAGAAAATATGCTCTGGGAGCATCAACAGGTCTCTCACTTCTCACGTCCCTTTAGGAGAGTTGTGTTATTTCCAGTTACTATCCATTTACTGATGCCAAGATGTAAGCCAGAAAGGCCAAAGGCTCATTTTCAAAATCCTAGCTAAGACTGATTTTTGGCAGGCAAGAAAGTTACCTTATTACTTATATATGGAGTCCAGACTATGTTGAAGCTATTGAGAGACAAGCACAAAAGTTAATAACATCAGTGGTCGAGTGTGCAGCATGTACCATGTCCAGAATACATCAGCACTTTAAAAAAGGTGATGCCAAGAGCTTTTATGCCTTCTTGCTGCCTTTGTAGTGGCTGTGTCCCTCCCACAGCCATTTGAAGAGAGGTAGGGCCTGCCATCTAAGATGACAAAAATAACTACTTCTACTGTCAAAACAAATCAGAAAAGTTGCATAGACACATCTGGTGGACTCTCTTGTAGTCCTTCCTTACCAAAGGGCAGAGAAAGGTTTCAGCCACCACAACACTGAAGGTAAGCTGTCCTTAAGTAAGTGAACCGAAACTGGAGAACACGTTTTCCCTCCGCTCTTACCTGGCACCTCTTAAACACTTGCCCTGGAGGAGGCAATCTTCCCACTGAAAATGAGTAATAACACAAGTACACAGACCTATCCCAAAGTACAAGATCCCAGAGAACAGAGAGAAAGCTCCTCCATTTCCTTAGCAAGTTCATAAAGCAGCAGCCTACTGCCAAATAACACCTCAGGCCACCAGGCAGAGCTCATTATCTGCCCACAATTATACCAAAAACCATAGCAGAACCAATTGCATTCAAACAAAGAGGAGGTGATTCCTAAGCATGGAGTCCACGAGTAAATTTCAGACAAGGCTGCAAGCACGTTTGTCCTAGACACATGCTTTTCCTGGGAAAGAGTTTCAGTTCCTTACCTGAACCTGTACTGGTTACAGGAATTGCTGCCCAACATGAGTGTCCCTTACATTACTAGACCCACAAGAACAAAGTATACCAAAGCGGGTGAAAGAAGAGCAGGACAATGCAGCTGCATCCTTCTTCCTGTACAGAACAATTTTACAATTCACAGGAAAAAGGCATACTACAAGGTCCTCTTCCATCCCTGAAAGGCTTTGTATTACCCCAGGACCTTCCAAGCATGACTGAGCATGATACAATCATCAGCAAAATCTTTGCAGGCAATGCAGAATTTGCACAAGCATGCACAATCATTAGGAGAAGAAAAGAGAATTTTAGGATCAGACGGGGAAATGTCATGAAATGCTGAGACACGTGCACATCCATAAAACCAAAATGAAATCCAGAATTCACTAAAGGAGATTTAACCAAAACAGAACAAGAGGATTATTTTCAGGTGGAACAAATTCATCGTAATGGTCGCCCTTAAAAAGGATCAAGTGACTCTGAAAAACAAATAATGTGACTCCAGCAGTTGCTGTATTCTTCAGGTATTTTATGTGGGAAAACCATATCTGTTTATCTACTGCAAAATTGGCAAGTTTTTAAATGAAGTTTTGCCAAAAGCTTTTGTTAACCATAAAATATGAGAGTATAAGAACACATGCCATGCCTTCTGGGCATAATCTTACTTATAGCAACATAAATCAGGAGTTACTTCAGAAAAGCCGAAAAAAGTTATGTGCAAAAGAAAATCAAAGCCAGAGTGCTCCGAGCTGATTGGGATACAGGTGTGAGGTTGTAAGAGCTCCCCAATTTTCCCTAACATATCATTTATTAGGGTGACATAAAGTTGCCGAGAGCCTGGTTATTCAATAAGCAAAAAAACTATGGCACAAAATTGAAGAGGCAACACCCCATGAACTTGGCATCTTCATGTTAGGTTTTCTTCCTGCCCCAAATGTCTTGTCTCTTTTAACCAGCTGGCTGCGTACCACAGTAACCAAGCGGGGCCCACGCGTTCAGCGGGCTGTTTTTCTACCGTTACTTCTAAGAACGGGGCTCCAGAACTAACACGATATAGATACTGGCAACAAATGTTTGGCTTAGGATGGTATGCAGCCAGCTCTATAGTTCAAACTATAACTAAAAGAGTTAAAAAGTACTTAATCCTGAATCACCCTCATCTGCAGACCCCAATTTCTTTATGAATGACTGAAATTCTCCTGAAGCATGCAATGCTGGGAAGAAAAATAATCACACTCATGATTTTCCACGCAGTCTTGACAGAAGAGCTTAGCTAAAGCCTGGTCCAAGAAGAAGTAACTCAAATGCACTTGTGTGTGCTAAACATAAAATAAAAATGAGAATGGTTATTCCTTCCCCTTCATTGCCTCCCGTTAGCCCACCTTCCAGGATATCCCGTTTTGCAGGTCAGGGCTTCAGTCCGATGGTTGTATAGTATGAATTACGGTGCCTTTCTTCAGCGACTAGTGAGGGATAAAGGCAAAGGGAACAGGCTATAAGTTTAGCTGACAGCTTTAGGAAACCTTAGGAGACTCCAAAGGTAGGCATACTGGCAACTGCGGGGCGGGTACGTGGAAAGCCACGCACAACCCCACTCTCTTCCAACCACCTGGGTAAGGGAACGAGATATTTTTTTTCTTATGGGAAACAAGGTTAACCTCTTTCTTTCCGGTTTTTCGAATCTCAGGCAAAAAACCTAAATGATTCTGGGAAAAAAGAGTCTATTAAACCACAACATGTAAACAGTTTAAAATTTCTGTTCCGTACAAAATCTGTTCAAGTGCTGTTTTTCCAAGAGACATTTCAACGTTAGCCACGGTTGCCTATCTTCTCCCCATCATAATAAATGTCAGCTTGCACTGGCCGTTGGCCACCACTCCACACTATCCCTCTTTGTGGCTATTAGTACCAGATCAGAAACACAATCACTTCAAGATGCAAAGAGCTGAGAGGTCCCACCAAAACGCAAACTCATAGGGTTGAAGTGTGTCAAAAAGCATCCTGTAGCAATAACATTGTCCTGACAGGCTTTAAAAAAACATTAAGTATTCTCTGCCCTCCATCAGCCTAACGCTAGCACAAAACCTGTGTCATCCACGCTAGTTAATTTGACAAAAATGTGACTCTCAGCTCAGACTGCCTCTAGATCAAATCTGCCTTGGTAGGTGAGACGGTGAGGCACAGTGCTACTCAGTGTGGAAGCTCAGCCTGAGACAAGCTTGGCTACAAATATGGTATCACTCAGACAGAGTGAAAACATTTTGACAGATGAGTTTTAGACCAGAAAATTCAATTTCTGTCAAAATAAAAACATCTAAAAGAATGTGTTAATTTTTAAGGCATTTTTCTTCAAGTATCAAAGTCTTTTCAACTTTTTTACATTTTGACAGCATCAAAATACTTTGTTTAGATACAGCTAAATCTCTTTTTTTTTCGGTTTCATCAGTTGGTTTTATGGCATTCATTTTGACATCACATAGTAAAAAAGTATTTACTATAGCTGATAATTTTATGTTATGATATGTCAACATAATCATAAAATGCTGTCAAAACATTCTAATGTTTCCCAAGTCTTCATTCCTCAAAGACTTTAAGACATTTGGTTTGCTTTAACACAGGATTAAATAAATGAGGAAATAACATAATTTCTCACTGGATAAGAAGTCTCTTTTGTGAACTGCTCAAGATACTGTACCTTAATTTTATAATTTTGCATTTCAAGGAGTGTGTCACAAAAGAATCCTCCTCTATGTGAAAATTACTTGAGAGGGTCCTTTATCTTGTCAAAAATAAAGGAAAATTGAACAAAAAGATAACTGTTTATCAATGTTGTTTCTCTCACATGCATGAAAAGACCTTGAGTTTGAGGAAAACAAGGTGGTGGACTAGAAGATTTCAGCATTTTAGAGATACTGACAAAGACTGACTGAAGATGAATTTTGTCTCATTCTAATTTTAGCCTAGCGATTGCTGTAACACCCCTAGCTCATGGCTCTGAATCCCTGGTGTCACTATTCCCATCTGCTTCTGAGGTGGGCTCAGCTGAGAAAGCTTATGAAGTGCAAAGTGAAAGTTTATGAAGGAAAAAAAAATATTGCAAACAGATAAGAGGAGAAGACACTTCTGATGTCTGTGTATGCAGATTTTTCAGTTTTAGTCAATATAAACCTTAAATCTTATTTTCTACCTTTTATTTTAAAAGAATGTGAATTTGCGTATGTATAAAAGCATGTATTTTTAAAAGTGTAAACCAATTTCTAACCCATTGCCCTCTCTTCTTACCCTAAAAAAGTGAAAATTTTGTCTTTTCCTCTAGCCACTATTTGATGAGCCTTGAGAAGTTGGAGGCAGAGAAGTGGATGTTAGTCAAATTTTTGGTTACCAAAATAGGAACTACGTAGTTACTCGAACATCCTTGAAATTTTTGAGTGAAAAAAGTAAACAGTGCAAGCTTGGTTTGAAGAGATAAGGTTTAATTACTCTTTAATTTAATTCTTCTTTCAATTTATACAAGTGAGGACAAATATCTTAAGAGCAAGTAATTCTTAAGTTAGACTTGTAATACGTTGTTCATCACACAGGAAAAAAACCAAGTTGCAGTTCATAGAATCATAGAATCATTGATTGGTTTAGGTTGGAAAGGACCTTGAAGATCATCGAGTTCCAACCCCCCTGGCATAGGCAGGGACACCTCCCACTAGACCAGGTTGCCCAAGGCCACGTCCAGCCTGGCCCTGAACACCTCCAGGGATGGGGCCTCAACAACCTCTCTGGGCAACCTGTTTCAGTGCCTTACCACCCTCAAAGTGAAAAACTTCTTCCTAACGTTCAATCTAAACCTGCCCTCTTCCAGTTTGAAGCCATTCCCCCTTGTCCTATCACTACGTGCCGCAATAAGATCTCCCCAGAGCCTTCTTTTCTCCAGGCTGAAGAGCCCCAACTCTTTCAGCCTCTCCTCATAGGAGGGGTGCTCCAGCCCTCCGATCATCAGTTTCTTGAAAGCTGTTAGTAACCCTTATATTTATATGTCATAGCCCTGGAGCTAATATCTTACAAAATGGCAGGTAAACTCCAGTTAATGCAAATGCAACAGATTTTTTTTTTTTTTCTGGAAAGGAGAAATATGCTGCAGAGGATTACACCCTGAAAGAAAGGTGTTACCTAGAATGTTCCTTACCCATTAGATACATCATACATTTTCCTGCATCCCTTGCTTGAAACCAGGCAGAGAACCTCAGCCAGTTTGTAACTGAATTTTGTAAATGCTTCCTGTACGTAAGCTGCGTTATTAATCTTCTTGTCAGTTTTCAGCATAAAAGATAAAGAAGACAGAAGGTTTTTAGTTACTTTTTCAGGCCCTGGGCCAGCATACTAACTACTCGAGGAATGTTTCGCCATCCAGTAGAACCGGGACTAAAATGGACAAACTTTCCCACAGATTCTGCCAATGTGTTTGAATTCTGCCTATAATAACAGTCCTGCTATTCCCAGTACCTTGTGAGCCTCTTGTGAGCAAACAATCCTACCTCGGGCCAAATTACATAAAGAATAAAAATGTGTACTGAGATGTAAATTTTAAGTTCATTTCCCTTTGTGTTTTCCTCAGATATCTACGCAAACACTGCTAACCTCTCTGTCAGCACAACAAAAGCGTATGTCTTTAAAACAAATGGGAGCTGCTTGCTACCAGGGAAAAGCAGTCTAATTAGCTAATAATATTTCAGTGTCATGCTGCCATGGGAAGACTAGGCAGTGCTCACACCCTGTGCGAGCCGAGCAGAGGGTTAGTCTAAACGTGACTAAATCAGAGATATGGGGATAAGAGAGCTTAAATTGTTCCACCTGGAATTGAATAAAGCACGTAATTTTTCATTTTCTGCTTTGGAAATGCAGAAATAACTATAGCATTTATTGACTGTCTCTTTGGTTGTTACCAGCAGTTTAGAGTGTTTCCTAGATGAAGTAAATTGCTATAAACTTAAGAAAAATATTGAAAAATTTATAACATTTCTAAACTTTCTTGTTTACATTCAAAAGCTGGATTTTTTTTATTGTAACGGGAATCTGAGTTTGCCAGGAATTTCCAGACTATGTGCCCTATCCATTTTATTTCAATCTGTCTATCACAATGACCTTCTTTCTGCATAATTCATTATAAGAAAATATTTTTACATGGAGAGATTACTGAGGAGAAAAAATAACATTGAAATCAAGAGTGTAATGTGTGGTTTTACATAGATCTGATACTTGAATGTAGATCTGAGTTACTGTAGTTTTAAATAGAAAATCTACATTTCATCCTCCTACCTCCACCCTTAGGAATAGGCAGGATAGATCTGAAATAGAAACTCACTCAATGGTCTGTGCTTGTTTTACTACTGGGAAAAAAAATGCCCATCATTAACTAGAAGGCACTGTTTCCTTTATGCTATATGGACATCCGTTAATACAGCAAGTCAGATTTGCACCTATGCAATAGTCCTGTTGCTGAGTTCCAGTTCTCACCGGGATCCAACTGGCAGCTTCCTGGCCAAATGAGCCTTCTGACACTTGCTCCTGGCCCACCGCCCTTCCCTGAGAGCCAACAGGAGCCTGCCCCGTAAATGTCTTTTCCTTTGCCTGCAAAGAGCCAGGAGCTGCAAGTCTGAGCTGCAGAGAGCACCTTCATGTGGGAGAAAGGCATGGGGACCTCTTCTCTTGCACGTGTACGTGGCTGACCTAGAGCTGGGAGCTGTCTCTGGAGCTGGGGAAAAATCACTGGAAACCTGAACTGTGGTGGAAAACCAGGAAACCTTGCTGCATGTTGTGGCCCCTTCACCAGACTGTCCTCTAGGCAGCGGCTCTTTTGTCACTGTGGCACAACTTTGTTGACAGTTTCTTCACTGAGCAGGTCACCAGTTGCATGCTGTTACCTCCTGCTACATCAGGTAGTACGGCCAGGGGAAGGGTATGGCTTGAGGACCTTTCTGCTCCCGTGACCTGTGAGCTGGGACACCTTGCTGTGGCTGCAGGCAGCCAAACATAGACTGGAGGCGTCTGAAAGTTTCTCAAACTGAAACTAGTGACCAGCACCAGGCTGAGATGCTGTTAAGATCTCCTTAATTTCCATTTGGGCCCTGTTCCCAATGCACCTGGCATGGGCCCAGCATTCAGTGCCACTTAACACACAGCATCACATAAAAAACTTAATTGCTTTAACTACAGGCTATGAGAAAAACAAACAGGATCAAGGATATACCCATTTGTGGCCAAAACATGTTCTGTGTTCGTCAATACCTACGTACTTTGGGACAGGTGAAGAATGCAGCCTGGTCAGTGACTCACCCTGCCCAAAGTTTTTCCAGCGTATTAGAGTCTAATTTCTGTATTTCTTCTGCCTTGGTGGAGAGGTTTTCTCCTGGGGTACATACATCCTGGGGGGACGCTTTGAGATCCAGCCTTGGGCTTGCCAGAAGGTTTAAACAGCTTCACAGCAGAGATTGGCATGGGGCTTGGGGAAGTCTGCTCAGCTCTGTTCTCTTAATGTCACTCTTTGTCTCCACGAAACACAGCGCAGCGCAGCTACAAGTGGCAGGTATAGATCTGCCCTTGTAGATAAACAGCCTTTTGGAGTGGGAAGGGGGTGGAGAGAAAAACTCGCTATTGGAGTTGTCTCCCACAAAGGATTTTCTATTAACATTTGATTACATTTCACAGGATTTATTCCCGCAGTGCCCTACAGATAAGATATGCCAAAACACTGTCTGAGGCTTTTCCTAAACATAAATCCTACAGAGTGCAATCAAAGTGTCAGTAGCAAGCTCGGTCTGTTCTGCATGTGTGTGCTGCAGTGTAACTGTAAGTAGGTTTGATCAAACTGAACAAAAGCTGCTGCGTTGGGGGCATTGAGGGCCTGGGTTTGCTTCTCGGGACTTCTCCTAATTGCTTTGAAACTCTTCTTTGTCTAATTTAATAAATATGGGAGGTGGGGGGAGGGGGTGGAGTGAAGATGTCACTTAATAGATTTCCCAGCTGTTTTGAAGTCATAGTTTTTATGCTATACTTCTCTGAAAACACAAAATGTAGGAGTGGAATAAAATATTCCAACTAACTGAAGTGTCACTGTGACTGATGCCTCACCGTGGTTTCTCAAACTGCTGAAGATGAGTTATGGGGCAAAGATGAAGGACCACTTTATTCCCCACCACAACATTCAGCACTACTGCAGGCATGAAAAATATTTTCCATTCTGCTGAAGAACTTGGGGCAAAACCTTTACTTCTGCATCAGGAGCGCCGATCACCACCACTTTCTGAACAGATATGAAACATCAGCAGTACCTGGTTTCAGGCATGTACGTAAGTGCGTATACGCACATAAGTAGCAGAGAAAAAGGAAGTACTTTCAGTCTAGAAAAAGCGAACTGATTAAGTAAAGATTACAATTCTTCAAAGACTCTCAGGAGATTAAAAAGGGGATTTCCCAAATAAAGGGCTCACCTCTTACGGGCTGCTTCTGTGATTAATAAAACACATTCAAGAGCTTTATATGTAACCTGCTACAGTATTTTAAGGTAATCTTAAATCGGGAGATAACATTTAAACTTTGAAATTTCTCCAAACATAATCAAAATTCCATGCATTTTCTGCAAGGAACAGAAAGACTGAAATCCAGCCTGTTTTTACATCTCCAGGTGCATTCATTCTGCCTTATATGAAAAGAGAAACAAATTATGGTCTAACAACAGATCAAATAGTAGGGTGGATTCCTTTCTTTCCTTCACAATATATGCTTGAGGCAGAAAAACAGAAAGACATCTTCAAAAATCCACTTATGGCTCCCTGCTCCCGTACAGTTACAGCTACAGCCCTGCAGCGATCCAAAGGGATCATGAAGGAAGTTTTTGAGGTAGCAGATTCACCCTGTACAACTCAGGTGATACAAAGGGAAGCCAAATGATGCCTAGAATTTACCCTATGGGAGCTAGTTGCGTTCAGCACTAATATGTGATCAGTATTTTAAGACACAAGACTGTGATAGTGATTATTATTAATGATACCGGAGACTGTCTAAATAAAACTTAATGATATTTAAAAGGATTTCTGAAAGATCCTTGGTATGATTTATTATACTTTTATGTTAATAGTGAAAAAAAAAAATATTTTCAATATGTAAGTTATAGCCAGAAGAAAGTAATTTATCATTTAAACAACCACAGCCAAATTACAACTCATAATTTATTAGATGGGAGCATCTAATCTCCCTGAAATGTAAGCATCTTGAGAGATTTTTGTTCATTTTTCTTGCCTAAAATCAAAGAAAGAAACAATCGGATACAAATCACTTGGCAAGCTGTGGTTTTTCACAAAACCAATTCTGACTGATAAGAGGAACAATGCGTGTTCCAAAATAATTCTGATTACTCAGACAAGAACACTATCAAATATGCTAAGAACAGATGAAATAAGATTAATTTTGAACGTAATCCCCATAGTGTCATGCCATTGTTGTTCGGCACTTGTATTTTGCCTACAGTTGACAAGATTGCGTATCAATGCCTGGATTTATTAACTGAATTTACTGCTCGTTAATTTTCCCTTGCCTGTAAAGGCTGAGCATTATACTTGCGTGCAATAATTGCCAAGTTGTTTGTGTCTGTGACTAGAGCTATTTTTCCAAGCTGTTACATCCACTCCAGCCACTGACATAATCAACCCAGTATTTTTTGTGATTTACTCCCCATCTTCTTTATCCGGTGGGCACAGATCCCTCTCCCTGTAAAAGTCAGGACTGGGCAATTAGTGGGGAAAAAACTGTTCACAGTCAGTGTGTTAAAATGAGAAAAGTGACCAACAGAACTGTTATATGAAGTCAAAAATTTTGGAGAAAGATAGGCTTACAGCATTCATGCCACGATACTGTACATCTTTAGATTGCGGCTTTCTGTTTCCACAAGTCATTTGGAAGACAGGCGTTCAGCATCCTCCCAAGTCTTTGTGTGAATAACTCCAGAGGATGCAAAGTCAAAGTTGTGATGCACAGTGATGTGAAGGCAGCAGGAAAAAAATCATGTTGCACGGTCTCCAGGAAGGTGACATGACATCGCACGCATGAAGACTTCAACAGAGTATACCACCATCAACTCAAACAGACCTAAGGCCTCCTCCAGGTTTTGCTGTTTTCCATTACCAATTAGGGACTCCTATAGTAAACTTGCAGCAAAAAATTACAGTCCGATCATTTTCCTCTTCCTTCTAGCTATTTGGTTTCAAATGGTTAAGGATCATTTACTCTGTTCCCACACGTGCCAAGAGATTACCACTTTATTAATTCTTCACATCATGTCCATTATCAATCAAATTCATTACATTCTTTGAAGTGTACCGATTATGTACTGGATTTCTCTTCTCTCTAGGTGCAAAGTGGGGAAAAAAATAACATCTCTAAATATAACAGAAAAATGCAATTAAAAGCCACTTTCTGTTCCAGCAGAGAAAGAGGTCTTCATTCTGTCATCCCTGTGCTTCAGACAGTATCATTAATAAACTTAAAATGCTGCTTGCTTTTGCAAATTGATTAAAAAAGGAGGGAGAAATCTTCTTCCATAAGATCAAGAAGTCGCCCTGCCCTGCTTACGAGCACTATACATAATAAAAAGCCGGTTGTTTACTGAATACTGAACTCTTTTCACCAAAAGTCTGTTGTTTCTTCAAGTCACGCCACTGATCAATCAAGTAATTATTTGCTAAATAGGTTTTAATTTTTTAATTTTTTTTGTAAATGTCATAATTGTTAAAATGGAATTAAAATAAATATGGTTCTCTGCTGAATAATTTTATCATTCACTATCTTTCGACTGGTTAGGAATTTTTTTGAGAGCTTTTGCCACTGTCAATTTTATAGTACTCTGGCAGAAAGCTCAAATTGCTAGACATTTATAAACACATATTATGGGGGCTTTGTTTTTTCCCAAATACCAAATAAAGATGACAGAGAAAACTATATCTCAAGTAAACTGCATGGATCAGACATGAAATTGCGTAGCTTGCAATTGTTCTCATTCTGCTCCCCCCTTGATGTCAACAAAGTATCATTTTTATATCTCAGCTTTGATTAGTGGATTAGTAGTTTTATCTTCTCTATTATTTTTTTCTGTGGGTTTTTTTGAGCATTGAGAGACAGATTCTTCCTGGTCTATGGACCTAAAAGGTGACCCACTTTCTATATTTGAGCAGCAAAGAAAGAAGACTTCCTTTATAAAAAAAAACATTGCAGGCACTAAAAGTAATGCTTTGCTTCAAAAGTAAATCTGAAAATTGATCCAGCCTCCAAAAGTCTTATCATGTACATCTTCTACCCTCATTGTCTGTTCAAGGACTGGATTCGCCTCTGTGAATATCTGCTATCTGAAAGAAAGGCATTTGGATAAGTTACTCATCTGGACTCCTTCTGTAATCATCACAAAAGGATAAATACATAACAATATGATTGAAAACACATCTAAAATAAAATTAATTGCTTTCTGGGGAGATGTCACAGTCAGTTGACCACGGGGTGATCACAGACACCAACATTTGAGACCACTAAAGGCAGCAAAATACCTCCCATCCCTTTGCACTACCAACACACTCATTTCACTTTTCCAGCAAATCCTTTCTTTCCTCTTTGAATTTAGGGATTTTTTTTACTTCCTGACTTAATTGTAAAATTCAGGGACCTTTCTTCCTTCTCACTAATGCTGAATATACTATCCCAGCTCAAGGAGAAAAATCAAATCACCAGCCTGTCCAGAACATTACCAGCCTCTCCTCGGACATGCAAAGGCTAAGGTTCCCAATTACCTGCCTGGGCTCAGTTGAAAAAGGAGATAAAAGCTCTGGAAAGCTTTTCCTGCTGCTGCCTTCCTGTTTACATGCCTGGCACCTCTCTAATGTTCTGCATCCAGCCAGTCTAGCAGAGTCCATGCAGCTCCTCCACGCTTCCTGAGGCTTGCAAACAACTTTGAAGATGTTGATAGTTGAAGAATGATAGTCTCATTCTATCAAAACTAGTTTGAACAGAAACATTATTTATATGTATATATAAAAAACGTTTATATGACACACACACACATATGGCAGTGTAGGTTGAAACACACGATACCTGTACCTAGTGAGACCCAGGTCCTTACAACACATGTGTCTTGCAGCACCTTTCCCTGCACACTATGCCCTAGTAAGACATGGCAGGGTGTCATCATTTAGGTCAAATCAGCTACTGGGGACCTGGGGGACCCCAGATGGGACCGACAGATGCTCCCTTCTACCCCTCTTCAAAGAGAGAGGCAGAGGAGGAAAAAGAGGCTTATGAGTTTAGAAGGAACTGAACTACTTCAATGAAATATTAATAATAAAATAAAAAGAAATAATGAAAAATATATACAAAACCGTATCAAGCTCCCGAGATGACAATCACGACACCAGCTGGCACTGGGCCAGTCCCAGGCTGGACTCGGTGACGGATGGGAACTGGATTTCGGATCTGCATTCAGGATCGGGATCAAAGGCAGATGAACAGAGTCCTCCTCAGAGGCCGGATATTGAAGAAAGAGAGACACCTGACCCTTTGATCCCTCAGCTTTTATACTGAGCATGAGGCAGATGGGATGGAATACCCTGTGGGTCAGTTTTGGGTCACCTGTCCTGTCCACTCCTCCCTGCAGGTGGGACCCCACTACGCTTTTCTGCTTCTGACCCTCCAACGGGGCAAGTAACCAAGTCAGCTGCCCTTGGCTGTTATAGCAATAAGTATAAGCAGGAGCCCCTCTGCATACCACGTCTGGACATCAACTATAAACATAGGTCTTATCACTCTGAGAGAGAACATTGTCTGCACAATATACTGTTAATTCCAGTAGTTAGAAGAGGCTCGACTAAGAAGCAAAGTTACTGAACAAAATTGGTCCTGTTTTACCTCAAACCAGGACACAGGGGAATATGTTTTGCTATGACTAAAGCCTTCATCTTTACAAAGCCTTCTAGGCCTCTGGTCCCAGGAAGCCTTATTTAGGTATTTAGCATATTCTTTTACTCGTCTGACACAGATATTCTGAGTTACAGAACAGTTACCTAAAACCATATATTATATTTAGGCCCCTTCTGCTTCTCACGGGTGAAGTTCAGATGCACTTTGCCCACTTAAAAATAATTTCTGTGGGTCTCTACAAGATTCTAGTAGAGCCCTTTTGTACTGATTGCTTCATACAGCTAAGCCAGAACGTTTTTGAATACTTAAACATTATAACTTCCCCTGTATTTAGCACTTTTGACCAGCAGATCTGTAAATGCTTTCACAATGGCCAGCTTGCACACACAGGAAAACTGCAGTTCTGAGGTGAACAGCGACATTTTCTATCATGACCTTGGCACTCTCACTTGCTCCCCCTCTCTTCTCTGCTATGTAAGCAAATGGAAAGAGTGGAAACCCAGCCAGTGGAAATATATTAACTGAGTTTTGGTAATTTCATTCCAAATGTTTTGGAACGTCTAATGAACTCTCTGCAGCTACGTTCATTGTCTTTCAGCTGCTTGACATATTTCTCAGCTAATTTAACATTTATAAACACAGACAAAAATGAATTTTTAATGTTATATTTGCATGTGAAATCCTGGCTTCACTGTAAGCTTGGTTTGTTTAAGAAAACCAAATTCTCATTAGTGGAGAATAAAAGTATGAGAAAAATCACTGCTTGTAAATAAAATTAAGAAATGAAAAAAATACATGTAAACACCCCCACACACATACAGACAAATAAACAATGGTGCCGAACTTTCTGGTGGGAAAAATTTATAACGTTTTTGTGAAGTTCTAACATCACTTCTGTGAAAAAATCATTTTTGCAAATTGATTAAACATTATTTAAATATTTTTAAGCACTTATTATATTACATTTGGAATTATCATACAGATGAGTAAGCAAAATCATAAAAGAAAGGTCTTTGTGCAGATAAAAAGGGAGTGAGCACACATTAATTGCTAGTAGAAAACTCAGAGGTTATTTAGTAGTTGTGTGGAAAGGGAGGAGACGCCACTTTATGAGTAGATCATATTTTATGTTACAAGTCCTGTTGTAGTACTGGATTTCCAAGACAAGTACATTTTCAGGGTGACACCATTTCAAAGAGTCTCTTAATATGAATAGAAATGTAAGAGCTTCTAATTTTCTTCTGGCTGACACAGTTAATGGTGGTAGAAGAAGTATCATATAAATAGAGAAAACTTGCCCTAAATGAGGCACACACAGTTCATAGTTTTCCTCGTCAGCTGTCATATCTAGATGGAGATTTCAGTGCTTCTTAAGACAGCTTAAAGATGGTAACTTTGAGTTTCTAAGTTGGTAAATCTTACAAAAAGAGTGAGAAAAAGAATTCTAAAATGAGAAGAAATGTAAATATCTATGCCTATGTGGAAAGTGCTAACCCACGAGCTTGTAATTCTATAGCAAGGTCTAGACAGTGAAAAGTGACCAGAAGTATCATAAGTGATCATAAGTATCTCTGAAAGAGAAGATTTATCATGCAATACGTTTATTCTACCAGACAAGATAGGGACAGGGTACAAAACCAGTAGCAGTACAAATTGCACAGCAGCAAGGAAAAATAAGGTATTTGCCACATTCCCCATGGGCAGCAAAATGCAAAGCAGTATGCTGCTTTGCTGGGTGTAATTGATGCCTTTTACACAATTTACAGAAAATGTACCTTAAGAATAAATTTTTGAGGCTTCCTTTTGGGAACCTTTATGTCTCTTTTGGTAACATTTGGGTGAGGGTGTCTGAAACCTGAAATAATATGTAGTATATTTAGCTTTTGTAATATGGTCTGTAAAGATCATATTCTTTTTTTTTTTTTCTCCTTAGCACAGTATGATACCGCTGAGATACTGGGCTTCCTATAGTTGTAATAATACAAGGTGACAGTCCTATTATAAAATCACGTTAAGCACGTCATACAACAAAGCTTGTGAATGAGGCAACACCAGCACAAAATCGATTCTGACTCACCCACCAAAGGGAATCGCCCTGTTCTTACCAAATTAGGACAGTTACAAACTACCTGGACTAAAGTAGAAAGACAACTAAATAAAACCCAGCTGACTTCTGGACTTCTGCCTCTGGGCAGGTGTCGCCCATCAGCATCTGTGCAAGCACAGATTGGTTCAGCCTCAGCCAGGGGGTGATCAGGCTGATCTGCCATGTCCCCAGGTCCTTTAGACCTCCTGGGAGCATGCGTCATTCACCCAAACAACCCTGAATCACACGTAAAGCACTGTTCTTCCAGCCAAGCAGCTGCTGAGAGTTCATGTATGGACCTTGTGATTTTTTTATCCAAGAGCTAGCTAATGTAAAATGCTTCAGCTGAATTGAGAACACCCTTTTCTTTCTGAGAGCCCTTACGTTTCAAGTCCAAAGTCCGGCTTTTTCTTGCCCACTCTTCTTCCAGGCATTTGACATGTGGGTGGTGCTCAGTTCACTCCAGGAGCTGAGTTATGAATGTTTCGGTCCCTTCAGCCTGAGAAGGTCAGAAGACCCGAATTCCTCCCTTTCAGGATGACTGCCTGACTGTGGATGGTGCTATTTCCTCCATGTAACAGGAGAGCCCTGCTCAGTGAGGCATTTACCCTCAAACAAGGGACTGCGGCATCTGGTTTCCAAGTGTACAGAAATGTCTAATGAGCTGCTGACCTCAAACACCTACACCCTGCCAGGTGTGATGTCTCAGCCATTTCTGATGGCCAGCCCCAGCTGCATTCCTGCTCGGCAGGAGCAGCCCTCTGTGGATAACCCTCTGAGGCACTGCTCTCCACCTCTCGCTGAAGTCAGAAGCCAAGCAGCACCTCTTTACTATCTTCACATCTCCCTGATAGAAAACGTGCAGTAAAATTTTTTAGTTTCCAGGTCAAGCAGGAGGTTTCTTCAGTCTTAAGACCTTAACAGGGTACTAAAGTTAAGCTCTAGATATTTCTGACTTTGATATTCGTGTTTTTCACCCACAGATGCTTTAAATATCAACAAGAGAATATTGAGGCACCATTATAACTCAAAAGTTAGGCAAGTGTCTTTCTGCAATTTAGTGGTTGCAAGCAGTAATAAAATAAATGTGGGAGAGGGCAAACTGACAAGACAGACGCATAGCCACTAGCAAAAAAATTGATGAAATGAGAGATCCTGAGAGTCCAGGGTGCAAGGATTTGTGCAATCTGCTACGATATTAGGAGGACATTAATGCTGTCACTCCTGGAGCGTGCACTGTCACAGTGATGCTGGGATGCCTGATCCATCCATCCCAGGTGTTTCTCTGCTGGCAAGGGAAGGCACCTATTCTGCCCCCAGTCCTCCTGATCACAGAAGCAGGATCAACACATGGTATGGTCAGAAACAGGTTTGGTTTCATGTCCTGCTCCAGGCTGTGATGAGCAAACACAGGGAGGCCTGAGAGGTACCCCCCAGGCAGCCCCCATTACACCACTTGCATACCTTTTAATGTTTCTTGACCTCCCTTTTCTCACCTCTTGACCCTCTTTTTGCCATCTTCATTCTCTCACAACTAAACAGCCATAATTATTTCTTCCACTTTGGTCCCAGTTTTGCTGCATCTGTAATCAAATTTGGTGGTTTGATAGGCATTCCTGGCTTTATATGCCGTTTCTGGTACAGTTACCTAGATAGTGCTGGCTTTGCATAACTGTATTCCCAAAAGGTCCCTCATATTTCCCTCCAATTATCTGTGAAATCCAACCATTTCTTACGTAACTCTCCCTTAAACATCTGTGAAATCCATTCCCCGTTCACAGCGTTATCTGTAACCTTTTTCAGGTTCATGCATTATCGGTCACATCCAGCAATTCCAGCTATGTTGGGTCCAATGGTTTCTCACACCCCTTGCAGTTATCTTCACCTGGGGCCAGGACCCCATCACCTGCCTGCAGCCCTGGTGTGATCAAGATGTCCCCTGGCCTGCAGGTGCCAGGTGTATGGCCAAACAAGAAAGAAGATAAACCAGTTGTACATGAGGGAAGAATGGAGAAGTTTAGGTGTGGAGCATGTATCTAGCATTTTGCCATGTACAAGTCCACAGCCCAAGGGAGGAAGGCTTTGTCTTTTCTACAGATTTTGGGAGCAGGATTCATCTCATTTAACATGAGCTATCTAAAATTTATCTAGTAAAGGCATCTGCATTTTCTTCTGAACTCAACACACAAAAATTAACAAAGGAAGTTAGAAGACATTTCTCCCTTGACTGATCAGGAATAATTTTTTTTCTCTGAAAGTTGCAGGTGTTCTCTGTAAAGCAATGTTGCTTCTTGTGCCAATTCCATCACCTGATTTTCTCACTCTCTTCTTTCTTTTTTTTCCCTTCATGCCCTCATGTGAAAATGCCAGATGAGCTTAAAGAGAGACAGAATTGGAACCAAAAATCTGAGGCATTAATCTGCATTCCTTGCTTCTAGGACTGGAGACAAAGAGAACTGGGAAGGAAGTGGTGGTTGTTTACTAGCTTTGATTGACAGAGCTATTGCCTTCTTGCAGTTTTGTAGGTGAGGTCATCATGCTGAGTGTAATTTTTGGGACAGATGGTGGAATTGGGACAGACAACAAAGAACAGATGGCCAATGAAAAGTATTAGAATAAAAACATGTGGTTTGAACCTGGACAGCCTACTCCTTCCATATCAGGCAGTTTAAGTGTTAATCTATTTAATTCTAAATTTAGGTTCTCTATTAATGTCTTATGACAGTTACAGTTAGTACCATTCAATCATTTAAGTTCAGTGTTTTTACTTCTGAGGTAAATATTTTACTCACTATGGGAAAATTAAATTAATTTTGTCTTTTTCTGCATTTAAACACTAGTTGAAAGTGGGGAAAAACACCACAGTAGAAGTATTCTAATTTTTCCAGGGATATTGAGGAAACATGAAAATATTTTAAAAAATATTCACTGGTTTCCACTCTTCCCACTTGCTCTGCTATAGAAGACTGGTATCACAGCTATAAGGTGAAGAGAAAAGATACTTGTATACAAAGGTCATCTTCTGAGATTGAGACAACTAGCATTTAGGGATATATCTCAAATCCACCTGTATTCATTTTAGATTAGTAATAGCACCACATAGAGAATACAGTCAGAAGACGATAAAGCGGAATGACTGTGTCATTCAGGTACAAATTTTGAAGGTACTTTCTAATTGATGCATCTCACAGAGCTTGACATTAAAGCACTATGGAATGGGAAAAGATGTGCATGGACCAGAATGAAAGTTCTTTTCCAAAGGAGGATGTTAAACAATTCTTTTACTTTTGGAAATACAAATTCGGTAAAGGCACACTGATTTTCATCAGTTGAATTCGTACATTCTTTTTATACCATAGTGATTCCACAGATATTCTGGTTACAGAAATTTGATGGAAGTAAGCATTGACTTTTTTAGGGGTTTTTTTTGTTTGGTTGGTTTTTTTACCCAAAAGAGTAATCTTTGAGGATCTGTAGTGGAGTAAGCTGCAGAAGAGTAATAATATGTCTTTCAAAGGCCTCAGTCTTCTGTATTCTTATAAAAAAGTCCTCATAAAGCCCAGCTTTGATATTAATTACACTGCTACCAGCATAACTGTATCTTTTTCAGTGGACTCATTGGTGCTTACTAGTAAAGTACATAATCAGAGTCAGCAATGGTGTGTTTAAATGGCACAACCAACATGTGATTATTCGTGTCAATGAAATGACCAATGATTTTCATTCAAGACAATGAGTTGAAGAGAGCTGAAGAGAAAATTAACAAAAATTAGCATAGCTAACTTCAGTGAATCTTAGCCCAAAGTGAAGAAACCTGATTGATAGTCCCGAGCTTAATATTATTTCAGAAAAGGGAAGGAAAGACACAGCTATTTTCTCACTATGAACTTCTATACACAGAAGAAAAAAATTAGTTAGGTTGGCAGAACCAACCTATGTTCTGGGTGCCAGGATACCTGACAACTGTTGGTTTTGGGTTTTGTTTTCAATTTAGGTTCTGCAAGTACTGATCCTCTTCTGCAAACTGTTTTTTACCTCAAATACGTTTCAACAAAACATCCATTTAAAAAAAGACATAATACATTACATCTCTGATTCAATAGCAGCGTGTATTATGTAATGTAATTGCGACCTGGTTTATAAGGACACCAGTGAAACACGATAAGGTTTGGAGCCCAAAACTTCCATGCTACATAAGCCCAAAACTACGTAAGGAATTCAGTCTGCAGAAACTGAGAATCCTTGTTCAAGATCTAGAACCAGCGCAGCAGATTCTCTTCTCCAATGTTATAGCAAAGCAGATGAGTTCAAGACAGACTAAAGGTTATGGTCCATAAATACATTCTCCTTGGCTGAGAATTGGCAGAGAAGTTCTGGCCTTTGCCCAAGCCCTATACTCTCCTAAGTATGCAGCCCTCTCTGCCCCTCTGGAGGAGGGAAACCTCCTCCTCCTCCTCCAGTTGGCACCACCCTGAAGAGCGTTCAGACAGGCAGCTGCTGCCAGATTGCAATCTCTTTGCTCCTTGAGCTTTTCTAAAGTCTCCAGAGATGTCGTGGACAAATTTCCTACATAGGAATTATAAATTTTGCTGAAGATTCTCCCAAGTCTGTAGTTAATGTTAAATGTCTGAAATCTCCGAGATGTGTATGGGTGTCTACTACCATTCCATTTTTAAAAGATGCCGATGGCAGAATAACAGAGCATGTTGTTATCAACAGTTGTGCAAATTTCTCACTAATAATCATATACACAAGTGGTCTATTTATTCTGGTGGCAAGACTAACTGTGATTATACAAGTAGACCTGTGCACAGGTTATGCTTTATTACTAATTACTCCCAACCTTAATTATGAGGTGGATAAATATCATTTTGCACACAGCAGAACTGAGAAGCTAAATAGATTCTTCAAGGCTATTCTGAAAGGAAATAGGCTAGATTAAAGCATTACTTAAATTCACTGTGGACTCAGCTGTTATACCGTGCTGCCTAGATTGAGTTTGATGTGATTATTTCTCCTAGAAAACTCCTCTGCAGATCAACAGGAAGCTTTTAAACATGAAAAGAAAGGTTTGCTGTCTTCAGACTATCAGGCTACAAACATGATTCAGCTGTTGAAAATTTAGCTAAATAAGTAACTGTTAGTTCTTGTCCTGCCCTTAGAGCACATACATGTCAGTTTATTTTCTTTGCTAAACAACCTTTTAGATAGTTTTAACCCTGCTGACACTTCTGTCTTTCCTGTTACGTCACCATGCGTCAACCTGAATCTAAAGCTTTCTCACGAGAGTTAGACACTCAGCCAGGATTTGTGAAATGAACTTCATCTGTGTTCAACATCAATTTAAAACATCATTCCATGGCTGAGGACATCTCAATAACACCACAGCAACAACCTCTTAATGTCATTTAAGCAAGTCTTCACCTTCAAGATGTATCCATTCTTATCTGATTTTTTCTTCAGCTGGGACAACAGGGATGAGTGCCCGCATCTCTTTCAGATCGTCCCCAGATCCTCACTCAGAGCTGTTACAGTTCACAGGAATCACCAATGCAAAGTGCAACCAAAGGAGCTGCTGGCCTTTGGCAACCACTGTGCAATGTCTCATTTGGGGCTCTTGGATGGCCAACACTTTGTGTGGACTGCTGGGGTTGGTTGGCAGATGAATCATTCCTCTCAGGATGAGCGGCCAACCATTTCCAACCTCCTTGGCTCCTCTCTGACATGTCATGAACCTCCCAGCCTTTGAAGAATGCAATCCTGCAGCCTCTATCATCAGACCCAGCTCTCTACTGCATGCGGTGAGGACAGTATGATTTGTGACTGTAATGGGCTGCCAGCTGGGAAGGACAACTGCCTGACTCCACATTGGCACTGCAGCTTCTACCTCTGTCATCTGGTACTGTTTTCCTTCCTCATTTCTGGAGGTCTACATGTCAGTGAAACTCTTTTTATTTTTTTTTTCCCAGGAGCTTTTCCCTGCAGATATTTTTTCCTGCAGATTTTCTGCTTGCTTCTTGAGTTCACTCCTTCATGTTGGTGTCTCACTGGTTTCCTTACCTGGGACATATTTCCTTCAACTAGAGCTCAGCACTTGACCAAAAACATCCAGACTCAAGGTTCCCACCTGGGAACAGACCCCCCGCATGTTAGAAAAGGCAAAACTAACAGCGAAGTTGAGAGACTATCTTTTGGGGTTTTGTGGTTCTACCCTCCCTAGCTCATACAAACTTTTTTAAATTCTCTTGCCTTAACTCCCCCACAGCACTGGCTTGTTTGCTGTACTTCGCTACTGTACAGTTCTCAGTAAGATGCTTCATTTTAAGCCTCTTTTCACTTAGGTCATCCTGCCCCCAGGTTAATCCTAGTAGTGATCAAAGGCCACCAACTAGGGTAGCAAATCCCAAGCAGCAAACCGCTAGGCTGACTCATGAGACAGTCCCCAGGCAAGCCACAAACCACCACCAAACAAGGCAAACTCAACTCTAAGAAATTAAGTTTCTTTTCTTCTCTTTTCTTTGGGTCCCTACAAACTTCTTCACTCAGTTTCTTAATCCCATGGAGAAACATGTCATCTTCACTTTGATCCTTTTTCCTGAATAGAGAGTTAAGTGGTATATGCTCATACTGACCAAACAGCTTAGTTAAATGTTAGTTAAAGCAGAGAGATGTGTGTAATTACTGAGCTTCACTCACTCACTCTTTGTTACATTACTCTCACGGGTAAGAACATAAAGAATAAAGGCAGAGTGAGAAAGAGGTTTTGGTCTCTTGAGACGAGCTGTTGATAAAAGCTACAAAATGAGGACTGAGGAAAAAAATGCTACCATATGTGCTGATAGAGCACATGAAAGATTTATTGGGGGCTAGCTACACAAACTGAATAAGAGGGCTTTTGTCTGGACTGACGACTAATTGACATGAATTAGATTACGAGATAGCTGCCTCAAAACCTCTCCAACTAGAACTGCTAACAGAAATACCATTAGAGGAAAGCAGTGCAGACAATCAGCAAAAAAAAAAAGAAATAAAAAAAAATTGTGCATTACTTTGTGTCTGACGGCTTTTAAAAAGCCAACATGGCTCTGTCTGAGTGGAATCCAGTCCAAAAATGCAGCGAACAAGTTTGTCACGGGAAAACATGAGAGTTATTTGCATCTGTTGTACAATCACGGCTGGCCAAATTCCTCTCTCTGCGCACTGAGCTGCATTTACAGAAAGTAGCGCAGCTTTTTACCCTCCTAAAAACAGGGTCGGGTGAGGTCGTGGTGATAACGCCTGTGAGTGTGGGATGGCACTGCTCTTCCCCAGTGCAGCACCCAGACTGCAGAGCACACAGTGGCCCCACGGAGGGGCAAGAGCAGCTTTTGCTCCCTCTGTAATTCTGAAGGGGAGAAATCCTCGTGTCTGAAAACAAATGCAGAATTTTACATCCATACATTCATATCATATCAGCAGAAATTAACTTAGAGGAAGCCTTACCTGTGAGGCCACTCAATATTATAGTCTATGTCAAAAATAGATGCTTTGCTTAAAACAAACAGAACAGGTTGGGTAGTAGGGTTACAGTTTGTTTTGGTATGTTTTACATATTTCATAAAGCCTGACATGAATTTCAAATGTCTTCAAATCCTCTAAGAGTATCTTTTCATCTCAGTGTTCAACTGCGCTCTGCTTTCTAGTATTTCATGAGAACTCATTTAATGAGCTCAAAAAGGAGTGTAAAGTTCAGCTTCATCGGGATGATTACAAGACACAGATTGCTATGGTTCAGAAGCAGTAAGGTGCTCAAGCACTAAAGGTATGCATTGGCTTAGATTTGGATATGTGCTAAAACATGGACCTGAAGTGTGTCTATAAGACAAGCCGTACCTCACTCACGTGCTCACTCTTTTCTTCAGCATTTTCAGACAGCTTTCAGAAATATTGTAGGCTTCTCCTGTTTAATAAAGAAATAAATAATCAAAGCACCTTGAAACCACAGAAGATGATCTTTTTTTCTTAAAATGCCATCTGAAAAACTCCGAAACCAATAAACCACAGAGCAGAAAAGCTGTCTGTCTCTTCATCTGCCCTTCTGCCCTACTTCACAGGTATTCCCTCCAGTGAGATTGGAAGAAAGTCACAGCTGGAATCTCAGTTCTACAGAATTAGTGAGATTTACCACTTACTTCAATAGGGCCAGAATAATTTTCAGATTGAAGGTTTTGAATCTTCTCCTCTCTAGAAAGCTTAATTACTTAATTTGAGGAAAATACAAAAAAAAGAAAAAAGAAAAAAGAAAAGAAAAGGAAAAGATTCACCAGAAAATGGTTTCATGTAAATAAAGCAAGATAAATCTATTTTCATTGTAACCTAAATTACTACTAAGCTCACAAGAAAGAAAGGTTTTTACAGCATTCTGTCTTTGACACTGGTTTTTAATTGATTCATTGCTTTGAATGTGTTGCATTGAGACAACTGTGTTGATACTGGTTCTTATGAGTATTTTTGTTTAGTTTTGTTTTTGTAAACCAGAAATCAATCACATAGAGATAGGATAACAGTACTAGCAGCAAATGAAATACAGTTTTTGCCATGCTTTTTCAACAAAGTTGGTTTTGGCATGCTAATTTCAGCTACAGCATGAATAAATATACTTTATCTATTTTTGGACTTGTGTTTTTCTAAGAGTCAATTTTAAATCAGGGCTCAGTCTAAACTATACAGACGGGATATTATAAGACTCCTCTCTTGTGATACAGGTTCCCCTATAATAGTCACAGCACAGAGAGCTCAGAGCAGAGTAACTGTTTCATGTAACCTCTCATTCCCTTGTCATCAAAAGCTCAGCTGAAGTATCTCAGCAGTGCAACCAGAAGAGCAGAAAGTGGTCGGGAAGGAAAACAAATGTGGAAAAACAATAATCTTCATCTATTTCCCATCACGATTTATCAACATATACCCATGTGTAATTGTTCAGATTCACTTTGGGCAGACTGCCGGGTGCACAGGCCAAGCGGTGTGGTATCAGGTCAGTCTGCAGTCTTGCACATCCCCATCCCTGCGGGCAGGGCTGTCCTCTCCAGCTGTCTTTGCTGCTCCCTCCCAGGTGTGTAATAGATGCTGTGGCGGCTGGATGAAAAGAACACTGATAGTTGCAGACTGTAAGACTTCATGGCTAAAATCTTCTTTCGTGTTCACTAACATGGTACAGTAGTTAGATGATCATGACATCAATCAAAAGCTACATTAAGTAGATGAGGGGACAGAGTGTATCCTCAGCAAGTTCACTGATGATACCAAACCGGCAGGGGTGGCTGACACTCCAGAGGGCCGTGCTGCCATCCAGCGTGACCTGGACAGGCTGGAGAGCTGGGCAGAGAAGAACCTAATGAGGTTCAACAAAAGCAAGTGCAAGGTCCTGCACCTGGGGAAGAAGAACGCTAAGCACCAGTATAGGTTAGGGGTGGACCTGCTGGGAAGTAGTTCTGAGGAGAAGGATCTGGGGGTCCTGGTAGAAAGTAAATTATCCATGACCCAGCAATGTGCCCTTGTCGCTAAAAAGGCCAATGGAATCCTGGGCTGCATAAGGAAGAGTGTGGCCAGTTGGTCGAGGGAGGTCATTCTCCTCCTCTACTCTGCACTGGTAAAGCCACAACTGGAATACTGTGTCCAGTTCTGGGCTCCCCAGTTCAAGAGGGACAGGGAACTGCTGGAGAGAGTCCAGCGTAGGGCAACTAAGATGATTGAGGGATTGGAGCACCTCCCTTATGAGGAGAGGCTGAGAGCNGGCACAGGCTGCCCAGGGAGGTTGTGGAGTCCCCTTCTCTGGAGATTTTCAAGACCCACCTGGATGCAGTCCTGAGTAATGTGCTCTAGGCAATCCTGCTTTGGCAGGGGTGTTGGACTCGATGATCTCTAGAGGTCCCTTCTGACTCTGAAAATTCCGTGGTTCCGTGATAAGGAGGGAGAGGGAAAGAGCCTTCCCGTAAGGTGAAATGAAGGTACAACAGAACAATAACCAAGGAGCCAAGTGCCTTGCATGGTGAAAGCAAATTACTGGGAAATGTCCAGGATATGGACAAAATAAAAAGAAACTGAGGTGGACATGCAGTAATTGTCTGGAATGTTTAAAGAACCACCCCCAGAGAATATGTGCAATGATGCAGAAATTGGTTTTTCTTTAGCAGATAACACTGGATATTTAATCCAGCTTAGTGCAGGTGTGTGCATACTTCTAGCCCTATGACCTACATACCAACTCCACAAAGGGATTGGGCAAGTAAGGACTAGGATGGTCCGTAGGCAGGGAATGAGAATGGCTCTGCAGAGAGTCTCAACTCTCCAGTGCAGGATGGCTCTGGGCTGAGAGAACAGCTGCTCTGGAGGAGTCTGAGCAATGCCAGTCTAGCTGTTCCTATAAGCACACTTGATCCCACAGCTAGGTTTTCAGAGTACTCATAAGATCTGCATCAGCACAGTCCCACTACCAGTGGTGTGGTATAGCCCCAGCATGGGAGTTGCAGCTGGACAGCCACAGAGGTTCAAGATTTGCAGGTTGGACATGTCTGTGCAGTGTCTATATTCAGAGAAAAGACAGACCTGTGGTTAAGCTGCTAGTCTGGGACTCAAAAAATACAAATTTTCCCACATTTCAACTAGAGCAATTCACTTCGTCAGTATGTCCTCTGGTTCCCCAATACACATTGAAAGAAGATTATTTTTTTCCTACCTGGCTACCTTTTCTTTTCAGAGCACATTGTCTTTAGGATGTTCTTTGGAAGTTTTCACACTGCAGGTATGAGGTTCACTCATATACAAGAGAGTGAGTGAGGCTTTCAGGCACTACAGTATCATAAGTATGTAATAGTTGCTAAAACCTAAAAGATCACGTTGAAAGCAGAACTAAGATGACACAAGCTGAAGGTCAAGAGCCTTTTCCAGAAAAGTAAATATTCCAGAAGATATATAACTTGTTTTTTGTTAAACTAAATGTTATCTCTTTCTAGTTTTTGAGAGGATTAAATGTGGATTCCAAAAATTCAAAATATTTAGACAGACTGCCTGAAAGAGAAGCGAATTGCATGTATACAGAAGTTCTTCAAACATTATCCTTCATTAGTACTAAGCATCTGGAAACATGCAGTCAAAATCAGGGCTTGGCGATACAGTGTACAAAGACCTTATAACAAGGACAATGCTTGTATAGCAAAAGGGAAGTGTTTCTGTCTTTGTGCTGTTTATCAAGGCCATTCAGAACTTGTGATAACTCCAACAGAATGTAGCTCTTCTTTTTCTCTGATTCAAAGAGTTTTTTATTGCAGACTCAGCAGTATGGGGCCAGGACATACAGCTGAGCACTCTCCTTTTGTTCACCAGAGGACAATAGGGAGAGACACAAAATCATGTTCAAGTGTTCTAGGCAGTTACTCTCAAAAATAGGAAAGAAATTCTCCACACACACCATGACTTTCATTGGGTGTAAATATTTCCACTAGTCTGCAAGTGTAACTGTGAAGTACAAAAAGAATCTTACACAGCATTTTAATGCCTTTCCAAATGAAAAAGGAATGTATTTCATCTCCTGCTGCTTTCATTTATTTATATATTTATTTGATTATTTTGCCTTTACCACTATGAAGCTCTTAGATAATTTTCTCTGAAAAATACTCTTCTCTGAATGTTACTGTTCGCCTAAATATGAATAGTCAAGGTCTTTATTACAGACCTCTGCAGTCTCACAGTGACTCACAGGAACACCTAGATATTGCAGCAGAGCTGGATGCAGTGTCTGAAGCACCTGGAATTATATGTGACTTAAATTGGGCTTGTCTTTTTATTTAATCGCTCGAGGTCATCCATAGACATACAACTGTTTAAATCAGACTACTCACTTTCAAATGCCTATGTCTGCTTTAGTGCTGACAGAGAATTTTACGTGTTCTACACACAAAGCTTGCAGCGTTCCCCCGCCTACTTTATGGAAATTATATCGGTCTTCAAAGTCCTGGACCAAATCCCCTGAGTTTGCAAATTTAGCCACAACTCCCTCAGTTGAGAATACTCTTGCTCAGAGGAAGAGTAAAGGGGAACTCCTTACTAAAAAGTCAACAGTCCTGGCTTTGATTTTGGATTCCTGCTCTTCGCCAGTTGGAAAGAAGTGAAGGGGAAAGAGAGTGTTGAGGAAAGGTGCAATTCCCTCAGTTCAAATCCATCCCACTTCTGTGCCGACAATGTTGAACTAAGTCAATATTAGTGAATTACTTCAATAATGAGTCCAACATTGTCCAAGAAATCTTGAGAATCAAGGACCCAGAGTTGGATATTTGGGGTTGGGTTTTTTTTGCTTTACAGAAGTGGTTAGTCTACATAAATCCACATACCATCCTCTAAATAAGTCTGCACATATAATGCAGAGGAAAGAATCTGTTTTACAGTATCTGTGCGACCTGTTTTTTCACCATCTTAATACATCTTAATAAAATCTGGCACACCAAGGGATAAATAGATCCTATTGGCCTCTCCAGGGCCTGAAAATGCTTCTTTTAAGGATTTATCTTTTCAAGAAAACAGTACTCACTGCTCCTTCAGAGCTGACCTTGTCAGGAACAGGAGGCGGCAGGAAATCATTAAGCAAAGGATATGCATGGGTCATAGGTGGTGATTTTGAACTATTCTGTTAAAATATTTGTAACTATTTTGAAACCATTTTGGAAAGCTGAAGTACAACTGCGTGCAAGTCTCTATAGGTTGACAGACAGCTGCCTGATCCCTCCCCTCCACATTTAGGCACTGACAACAGTCTCCTTAGATCATTACTCAGTCTACCTTGTTTTATCTGTGAGCATAAACAGCTTCCTCTTTGCTACCATTTTTCCTCTGTAGATCTTCCTGTTACCATATCATTAACACAGGATCACTGACTGTCAAACCTCCCTAACACTGCTGTGAATACCACTCTTTCGTCTGGTTCATCCTGGTACGGAAAATAATAAATTGCCGCCATTTTAATAAGCATGTTTGTTGTCAAACTGTATTTTTCACAGCAATCATCAAATTGTTCATTGTCAATATATTTTATATCACAATTCCTCTGTTCTATGATTCTAGGATTCTATGAATGTCTTAGACAGGAGCAAGAGGAGGTATGGATGTGGTGGAACCACTGCTGATGATTGCAATTAGCCTGAATGTTTGTGTAAACCTTTCAGACACATTTGCCTGATTTTCCTTTGAAGTTGTACCTGTTCAGCAAGTACAGAAGGTTTCCATTTCTTAGACAAGCTTCCAAAATATGCTTTCAGATGCATATAGCATAGTCCCTTTGGAGATAAACTGTTAAATCTCTTCTACTTGGTAAAGATCAGTGAGATAGAACAAGTGTAGATTGGGAACTGTGTCATAATCTTTACTGATAGTCATAATAAAAGAGTTGGAAAGGAACCAACCTGGCTTTTGTAATCTCTTTTATGGAATTAAGAGCTGCCATAGCTTTACAGTGGTCAAGAATGGCCACAGCTTTAAACTTCTGAACTTCACAAATTCCGACCTGGAAATAACAAGGATGAACAAACAAGGAATCCTGAGAGTACTTCCACAAGTACTTTGCAGAGTACAACAAGACAGATTACCTTAATGTGAATAATACTCACTGTAAGGCCCTGGAATTCTCCTTCCTCAGGAATTTGTCCTGCACTGCAGCACAAGTACAATCTGTGGCTGGGATCCTCTGCTCTTTGTTGTTCTACAAATATAGCTATTTGCAGGAAAAGAGGCACTCTCTAAATACCTAAATGAACATAAAAATATACATGAGCTGTTACAAAATAGGAAAATTTTTAATATGGATGACATAGTCCCCGTGGCCAGACTGTGCAATTACTTGAGCAGTCTCTCCATGTATACTTTTAGAATATACATCACATTTGTTGCTGCATCCAAATGTGAAGCGTATCATCGCTCTGTAGCCTGCTTTCCAAATGTGGCAGAAATCAGTTCAAAACTGTCCCACATCTTCCTTTCTGCCAGTCAGTCAGCTGCAAGGAAGCTCTAGGATAGGGATGGGTCTTCTGCAATACCCCTCAGACAGCATTTTTTTGTCGCCTTGGTAGAAACATCAGTGCCAAGGGTAATGTACCAATTGCCCCTGGGCAACATCTTGTGGTCAGGAGGGTGATGAATGAAACACCACCAAATCCCATAACTCATTTTCCGTGAAGTAGGGAAAAAAAAGTTGAGGTACCCCTTACAGAAAGCATAGCCTGTATTTGGGGACTACCACAACTCTTTCAGATATCAATTTAAATATCTGCCCTACAAGCCTGCAGAGGTGCCTGCCTTCATAGGTGAGAAACTCCCTGTCCTCCTGTGCCTGCATGGCTTGTGAAAGGGGTACAGTCTCTGCAGGACTTGGCCATTCCCTCATCACAAGGTGAATAGACTCTCATACATGCATGTTTATACACTTTCAATCCTTCCAAACTATTCACAGTTAATTTCAAAGTCTCTTTAAAAGTAATAGTTTTACACTGGCTTTCATGAATGAAAATAACAAACAAATAAGTGATTTTTGTCACTATGTTTTTTTTAAATATAATCGACAGCATGTGAGCAATGTGCCTGGTTGCACTTTCAGGGATTTCTACCAACACCTTTTACAGTCTTCAAGTGAGATGCAAAAATCATGTGGAAGTTTTAAAAGCTCACATTGAATTACTCGATTTATGTTCTTCCACATACATTAATTTTTAGTACCATGCAAATATTTGTATTGGCACAGTGTCCCCTGCTCTGGAGAATTTAACTGGATTCACAAATTGTTAAAATATCCCTCTGTTAATTTAATCCTTTCACAGTATATATTAATGTATAACTATTTAGGAAGAAAAGATAAAGACAAATTTAGCCTGGAAATTAGATAAAAGTCTATAACCATTACAGAATTGAAATTTTGAAAAAAACTTCTAATAGAGTTTTTAGTCTGACTACTCCTAACTACTTGTAGACTTTGATCGTTTTTTATGGAGGGGATTATCTGTATATATTGACATTGGCTGCAATAGCAAGGGTCTGGACCCAGTGACCCAAAGAGATTCCTTCTACATCTATGTTCCAATAAAAATGATGTCAAATTAACAATAACAGCAAAAAATGCAAGGTTGCAAGCATCTCTGACTTTTTTTTTTACTGTATGTAGACACTCCTCCTCACAAATAACTGAATGTGGTGAGACACACTATTGAGTTTTACATTTCTTGATTTCAGTCAAAGTACAACTTAGGGCATTTTATGAATGACCAGCCTTTTTCTCCAAGCAAGGAAGAAGTAGAAAGTGTTTGTTAAACCTTTTTTTATTAAATGTAGCAAACTGCACATTTTTGCCCCTCTGGTTAACTTTAATTTTGCTTCTTTCTTTTGAATAGGATGAGCTCAAAGCAGTCAAGCATGTATAAAGGCTAAAAGACCCTTGAAAGGCTATCCTGTTCTTGCTTATAATCTCCTCCTACAACACACAAGCCCTGCCTATTAGTGTCTTTAATATTGCTTTTATGTGTCCAGGATCTCTGCGTACTCCTTTTAAGTTTCTGAAGAGTGTACAGGCCAGAAAATGAAAGTGTCAGAGAGGAACCAGGCTAAGGAGAACCCCACAAACAGACAAGGTTTTTTTCCAAATATTTATTTTTCTCATCTTAAGGCCTCCAGGTATGTTTGATTTAAGGCACTGAAAGAGCAGTCTAGCTGGTAGAAACTTTTTCACTAAGCAAACAAGTGCAAGGATTAGAGCCCTAAAGGTGTTCATGTTGCATCACACTTGGTGGTAGCTAAAATCTCCCCGCTGACTAGCTCAAATGAGTTGCCAAGTCAGCTGAGCAATTTCACAGACAGTTTTGCGACATTTTACTAGCAGCTCTGATAAATAAATGGATATCATTAGGAAGTGGGTGCTGATTTCTAGAGATAACTTTTGCTTGCATGAGAGACATTTGCAAATATTATCTATTGACTTATTTGTATGCAAAACTTGCTCTGCATATACACATGCTTTGTGCAAATAAAAACTGTTGAGACATATATATTCAGATCTTGGTTGCAGAGTAGTGAAAGTGCCTTTTTAAAGCATAAATAAAGGTTCTTGCACACAGTGGGCACATGAAAATGATAGAGGTACTTGTTCTACCATAGCAGTGAGTCTTGAGGGTCTGCATGGCATGTTTTAGCAACACCATTGCAAGAAGAGGCAACAGTACCTTACAGCCGAAGACCTTCAAAGGATTTATCTCCACAGCTCATTGAGAAAAATGAGTGGAAAACATGTGGAAAAATCCCATAAAAGCTCCCTGTTAAGTGAATTAAAGTATGTTTGTTCCTGGAGCAAAAAAGACACTGGTGGCCTCCAGTAGCACGGATGACACTGAAACACATGGCTCACAATATCAAAAAAATTTAGTATATTCTGGTTTTATTTTGTAAAGGAGAGACATGTCAGAGGTGTGGGCATCAGTCCTTCACTTTCCAGTGATGCTAAAAACTAGCAAGATGAGCTTGTTAAAGCTCAAATTTCCCAAAACAGTTGATCCTTCATCTCTTTGGTTGCCATCTTCATCCCAGAGTCTTCCCCCATTAACTTCAACTCTTCAATGTCTACTCCAAGGGAAGTAGCAAATCTCTGCAGAATCCAACCTGCTATAGCTGGGTCTTTCAAAATACTATGCTAAGATCAGCTAAAGCTGCGCAAAATCCGCTGTAAAAATTGAAAGCCTTAAGCACTGACCTGGTACATTCCTACCAACCCAACAATCTGAACCACTTTTAGGGAAAACATACCAACTCCTGGAGAACCTTTGCCCATCCAGGAGAATGACAGACTGAATTGGAACCAGGGCAGCTAGTAAAGGGGATGTCTTACAGAGATCATTTCAGGATCAATAACCATGCCCTGTTCTGTGGCTGTGGTGAAAGCAGAGTGCGGGACAGCCCAAATTGCTCACAGTCATGCCCAAAGCCTGAACAGTTCTCAGAACCTGAGAGACTTAGTAGCAAAGAGTGTACCAAACCACATTTTATTCCCATCACTCCCCCTCACATCTGCTGATATGCATTGAGAATGTGGCCAACATCTCCACTCTGGACTCATCTCTAATCCCAGTGAGATGCTGGCCACCTGATGAACGTTTCACAAAGAGACATTACTTCTGCACTGCAATATTATACACTTTGTTCTTGAAATTTCATCATTTTTGAACCTCTAGTATACCACTAATGGATAATGCTACGTTATGTGAAAAAAAACTTGTTGTGGAGGTAGTGGAGCTACCTAGTCTACTGCAAGGTGTCCCTGCCCATGGCAGGGGGGTTGGAACTAGCTGATCTTTAAGGTTCCTTCCAACTGTAACCATGCTATGGTTCTATGAGAGGAGCAGAGAGAGATGAAGGTGTGGGAGCACAGGAAGCCTAATACCCTGCCAGGCCCATGGCAGGAGCCATCAGGCCATCTCACCAGAGTAGGACCTGAAGGTGGGGAAAGGGTAGGATCTAGATGATTTGGGGAGGAACAAGTACAGGAAAATAGAGGGGTAAGGAGATAAAAAAGGGCCGGTCACATTTAAACAGCCGATGGTCAATACATCTGGACATGTCCTGTGCCTGGTCAGCAATCTCTCCTTTCCTCTTATTAAATTCCTTACCAACTCTTTTCTTGGGTAACGGGTCTCTATTCAGCATTCATGTGTGTGTATGAGGGGTGATTGCAGCAACCGGGGCCAAAACACTGGTCAGAGGGGCTGTATACATGCATGCACACTCACACAAGCATATATATATATATGTGTATGTGTATATGTATTCTCACTAGTGGACCTCCCTCCTGGTCTGCAGGAGAATGGAGCAGGATGAGGTCATTAGTGCTGTCTGTGTTTCTGTGAGTGCTCTGAGTGTCTTTCAAAATAGAAATTTACCATAGGAATCAATTACTTCATGCTTTTTCCATTAAAAAAAAAAAAAAAAGGCAAAATCCAAAATTGTACTATAAACAAAATATTTAGCTTTGGGTCAATGTTAATCAATGATACCATGTAACACTATTTCCAGATCATTTGTACACTTTCTGTTTACTGCAGGCCCAGATCATCAGTCAAAACACCTTTTCCCATAATGCATCCCAGTGTCTCCCTGGTTCTGTAAGGCTATGATGGCCTTTCAGCCAGTCTTCATTCAAAAGGGTGATCATATGGTTAAATAAGAAGAGGTGTTTGGTTACTTTTTTCCGTGAGTAATAGTGTGGCTCTTATCCATCCAAAGGTGACTAAGCAGTCACATTTTATACTTCCAGTACCTTTCCAATGTATGAAGAGGTAACCTGGAGAAATGTGGTGGGTCACCGCTTTTCTAAACTGAAACTATTACTGACAGTAGTTTTAAGCAGCACAGTGCTTTCTAGGCAAAATACTGCTGTTCCTGCCCCACCCGAAAAATTTGGCTATATGCTTAACACTCTTAAGAAATTCACTTGAATTCTGTGAAGACTGCCATCTTGTCCTCTCTTCCACACTGAGAAAACAAACCAAAAGGAGCTTGAAATGTACAAGCTGTAAAAGCAAGATATGTCTTAAGATCCCTAAAAGCAGGAAAAAGTCTGGTCCAGCAGCATTAGGCTCCAACAACAGAAAACTTTTGCAATGCAATTAACTGTTCTTTGAATTCTTATCCTTTTGTTTAGGGTGAGCTGAAACGATGCTTTATCTCAAGGTTTGGGTGGGTTTTCTTAAGTAACTGGAAATGATGGCTAGAATTTTCATAGCAAGAGTTGAAGGGTTGTAAGATGTGAAAAGCAACAAAATATGGTTTCAATATGGCAAAACTTTCACCAGGGAAACTAGACAGGGGTGTACTGAAAATTAAGCACAGATTGTCTGGTGATGAACAGCGACAGCCCTGTACTTGCTAAATAGTATTCTCGGTCATCTCAGTAAAAATTGACTTATAAAGAGCAGCAGTGATTTGGTTACAGCAGATATGCAGCAGAAACAACATAGTTGGTGGTCCTAGCTTTTACAGACTGTTGCTTTAACACAGTCAAATAGAACAAATTCTGGTGATTTATTGTTGGGCTAGATTTCACTCTCTGGGCAACATGCCATGAAGTTGGGGTCAGGGCTCTGTGGGCTGCACTAAACATATCTTTTTCAAACCAACAGGCACATCTGACTGCTAATCCGTATGCACTATCCATTAGACTCTTACTGGCCCTACCCAACGCATTATTTACTGTAAGTCTCTATGTATTAAGAAAGTAAAAACAATAATTGTCTACCAAAAATTCACACAGAGTTTGTTGACCCGTGGTCAAATGCATAGCCAGCACTGAAAGCCAGAACCCTGTGAGAGGGAGCAGAAAAGATGCCATTACACTCATGGGTTTCAAATAATATGTCTAGTTAGTATTTCTCATCACAAACACCAGTATCTTAAAATGTTGGGACGTACTCTTGCGATTCAAATATTCTCCCTGTGTAAAGGCAGTCCTGACACAGTGAAGAAGTTGCCTGTGGAGTGCTGTGTGCTGCCTGCAGCCCTGCCTGCTCTCCTGAGGTGAGGCAACAAGCAGCAGCTTCCTTTGGAAGAGCAAATGCATCCCAGGGTGTCTCCACAAGGGTCAGAAAGACAGATCAGAGAAAGCTGTCACTTCAAAAAATGACCATCAGCTCGTACTGATTGGCTTCATGGTTGTCACATAAGGAAAAAAAAAAGGAAAAAAACCCCACAGAAATCTCTGTCAGTAAGGAATAAATTAATAGCCTTCAAGTCACCAAACTAGGTCTCCTGGGATGGCAGATTAACTCAGCACCGCCCTCTGAATAATTTTGGAGCTAAGACGAGATAAAACATCTATCTGCATTGCAGGCAGCTATGCATAAACCGTCCTCACTGACCACATTGAAACTACCCGGACTGCAACTCCAGAGTTTTGGCTGGAACTTTCTACTGCTGTAATTACACTCACTAATTCATTATATTAATAGAGAGTTTACAGTAATAGCAGAGAGTAAGATGCCAGCCAGATTTCCAGTTGCAATCCTTATTTGACAGGAGGTTAATATGATTAGATTCAAATTATTGGAAAACTATGAAAGGAGTACTGGCAGCCTCCTGTAAAGCAGAACTGTAGTAAATGATGTGAATAAGAGGCTCAGGCTCCACACAGTAGCACTTTATCCAAATACTTGTGGTCAATTACCTGGATTCTGCAGTTATCCAGCTACTCTGCCACAGATACTCAAATCTACGGACCATTATCTGCTCTGTCTCACAAAATAGTTAGCACCATGAGTCACATCATCTGAAAACATAAAAAGAGCAAAGGAACAGGGAGTTTTATAAAGGAAAAAGCTATTACGTGTAAATCCAACCATATCCTCAGCTGCACCAAAAGAAGCATGGCCAGCAGGTCAAGGGAGGTGATTCTGCTCCTCTACTCCTCTCTCCTGAGACCCCACCTGGAGTACTGTGTCCATCTCTGAGGCCCCCAACAGAAGAAGGACGTGGACTTGTTGGAGCAGGTCCACAGGAGGGCCACAAAAATGATCCGAGGGCTGGAGCACCTCTCCTATGAAGACGGCCTGAGAGAGTTGGGGTTGTTCAGCCTGGAGAAGAGAAGGCTCTGGGAAGACTTCATTGTGGCCTTTCAGTACTTAAAAGAGGCTTATAAGAAAGATGGGGACAAACTTTTTAAGAGGGCCTGTTGTGATAGGACAAGGGGTAATGGCTTCAAACTAAAAGAGGGTAGATTTAGACTAGATATAAGGAAGACATTTTTTACAGTGAGGTCAGTGAAAAGCTGGAACAGGTTGCCCAGAGAGGTGGTAGATGCCCCATCCCTGGAAGTGTTGAAGGTCAGGTTGAACAGGGCTCTGAGCAACCTGATCTAGTTGAAGATCTCCCTGCTCATTGCAGGGGGGGTTGGACTAGATGACCTTTAAAGGTCCCTTCTAGCCCAAACTATTCTATGAATCTATTCTATGATTCTATTCTATTTTAAATAATATCAATATGTTTTAGTATATAATTCCAGTACCTTATACTCTGTAGTATCATTATTCCTTAATGTGTGTGAAAGAGCTACGGGAACCCACAAACATCCTTTCCCCTCTGGCTTTTCTTAGGAGGTGTCACACTGAAATCCTCTCCCACGCCATCCTGCTCATTAGGATGAGGAAGGTTGCAGCCAGAGGGAGTGTTGGGACTGATTCTCTAAGAAAAAGGCATCCCACACTGGTATGGCCGCAGCTTGGCAAGTAAAGAGCGTTAACACACACGCACTGCAAAGTGGCTTAATTCCAGTCTATTCCTGGTACTTTGCTGGTGTGTGGTGGCAGCTAAGGCTAAATATTTTTCATACCAGGGCTTTCATCAGAGAAGATACGTTTTAGTTTAGGAATTTTCTAGGAATGTATTAGTACCAAAATACCAGAGATAGAAACATGATTTTTAAGTAGAAAGACCAATGAATTAACATTGCACATAGTCAAAACATGATAACGTGAGTGTGGTCAGGCTGAATTCAGACCCAGTAAAAGGCACTCCATTTTACTCTTGCACTTTTTTCTTCAAAACTCAGCATATTCACAACTGATTATTTACCCAAGAATTTAGCTGTTTTCTTCTCCTAGCTGGAAAAACTACCAGCAAACTTCATTTCCTGGAAGTTATCTGACAAACATTTTCAGATACGTTTTTTTATCTTTAAATATTAGACCTATGGAGCCATGAAAAATATTTAATTTTCATTCTCTAAATGTTATTGACTAATATAGTGAAGCTGGTCAGAAGCACTCTGTGGCATTCTCTCTCCCCTCTCCAGGGGAGGTGTCCAGCCCATTCTGACACAAGTGGTGCAATCTGCTATATCCTGAAAATTGTTTTTTGTTAATAATCCTAACAACCTTCATTTTTTTCAAAGCATCTCATGCTACACGAGTTTGAGAAAGAAGAGCTTTGACATATTGTCATGATACCAGAAATGATAAAATAAAGCACAATTAACTGAAAAGTCAGATAAAAGGGTAGTGAATTGCTTTAATTTGAATTTAATTTTCTTCTTTATTTATGCAATTTTCTGCTCAGCAGTATTTGTTTCTGTTTTTTCCCCCTGTTAGGAAATATATACCACCACCACATAGGAAGCATCTTCCTGGGTAAAGAAAAATTGCTATATACAAGACAAACTTGAGATATGTAAGAAAACATTACCAAGGCCCTAAATAAATTTAAGTAAAAAGTTATTTTAGTTATCATCATTTAATGCTGTGAGTAGAAAAAATCATAGTGGTAAATTTGAGAATGAAGAAATACAGAAAGTAATAAGACAAGTAGGTGGCAAAAAATAACTAAGTCAGAAGTAAAATGAGAAACATTTATGATTTTACATTATTCACCGCACAAAAAAGATTTGAGCTTCATTAGAAATAAAAGTACTGCAGTGATGATCAAAATACACAATACTAGCCTCAGTAAGAGAAGCTGAACAAGTATCTGGAGAATGAAATAGTTTACAGGTTTGACCTCTAGATTTGTACAGCTGTTAGCATTTAAGAATAAGGTTACTCATGTGCAATAAAAATATTCTAATGAACTCAAATTTGCACTGAAGAAACTCCAAGTAACAACCCCGGGTTGTTTTAAAACAGGTCCTTTCTGTGGATAGGATTTTAAGACACTGATCAAATCACTGTAGACCTCTTAGAGCTTTTGGCTTCATTTGGTAAAATCAATTTTGCAAAAATATTCTTGCAATATTTGAGGCAGCACAGACAACATTAGTAGCAACCTGGAGGGCGGCCATCTCATTGGCCGCTTTCTCCTCTTGGGTGTTTTACACTGTGACAGAAGGAACATAAGCATGAGAGAAGAAACCTCCAGGGTGTGGAGCACAGCGTGAAAGTTGTGAGTCTGCACAACCTTGTAGCATTATAGACTCTGATCTTGATAAAAAGAAAAGAAGGATGTATACTGAGCAGCAAAAAGATGTGGTGATGGTTTTCAGGATGTAAAAGACAGTATGTATTGGCCTACATATATGGAAAATACAAAGAATATTTCAGACTGCTTTACTTTTCTTTCAATTAGGCATTAAATATCAACCTGGGGCTCTTGGAAAAGTCTCCGTAGACAAGGGAAGTAACTCCTAAACAAAAAAGTAATCTCCTTTCATGAGGATCTTGCAGTGTTCTCAAACAAATCCCTTATCTAAGATGATTTCCTAGAAAGTGGTTTTGGTATTATACAGACAGAATTCATAGAACGTATTTTATATCTGACATTTAAACTGAATGCATGATTTATGAGGGAACGTAAAGATAGCATTGTAAAATTTTAGCTCTCTGATAGCTTAAGACACCTGTTCTGAATAGTAAATCCTCTTGAATCTGAAACTTGCTTTCCCTAAATTTTCATTAATTACGTTGTTTGTGTTTTAAAGTCACTGTTTCCACAAACATATATCCCAAACTTTCTGCCTGCATACTCCTGCAAAACAATCACGAAAAAGATGAAAGTGGAGGTAGGGTTTTATTCAAGGAAATAACTGCAGGAAATCATGAGTTTCCATCTCCCAAAGGTTGAGTGGCTCAAAAGGAAAGATTAATTAGCCTTCAAAGGTGCCTATTTCTATAAAGGGAGCCAAGGGTAACAAGCTTATACTTAACTTGTAAATATCTAAAGGCAAGTAAGAAATGCTTCTCAAATGACAGAATTTAACCGTTTGTCGTAACTGACTTTCTAGTGTGGTGTGCAGGATTTCACTAAGGACTAGTCAGGCATAACATATCTCAGGAAGAACATCATTCCTCAGTCCTTTTGATACATAAAAAATTAAAACCTTCCCCAATCTTTTAAACAGGAACATAATAAAACACTGTAGTAAACTGCCCAGGAAAAGTGTAAAGCCCTCCAAGATACCAAGTCAAGCAAACATCTCACGAGAACACCGTAAATAGTGCTAATCGTGCATTAAGTTTCACTGGATGACCTATTAGGCACCCTTCCAGCTTACTCTGCATGCTTCCATACATCATTAATTTTGACAAAATTTCCAACACCTTCACATCCAATAGTTCCCCTGGATGTTCCATATTCCAGCTACAGCACTGCAGCTCTCTATCTCTATACAAATCTTTATCTATGTAGAAGTCTTCCTACATTTCTGGTTTCATTGTGTTTTTTCCTGGAGGATTTACCTTTTGGTATTCAGAAGAGGTTTTCTGCGGGGAGCCACCCCTGTTTCTGTCACACTCCCAGTTTGACATTAAACTAAAGCAGTAAGGACCTTTCTAAAACTCTGTTGGAGGTGTCTTAGATTAAAACAAAAACCCAAAGCATATTTTTTAGGTTTCTTAAAAAGATATATCCTGTACAGTGAATGAGTTTGATCATCTTTCTGTAATTAGCTTTCAGAAAAGAACTGTTGTGCTTTTGCACCTAAAAAAATACTGGAAAATGCTTATTAAATTACTGATGTGTTTACAGATATTAAGTAGAGCCTTGATACAACTCATTTTCTGCTTCTAAGTTGGAACAAGTTTACAATGCAGGAGCCCTAAGGGTTTGTAAGTCAAAGTATTCCTGCATAAAGCGTGACATTATTAAGCCAGATTTTCTAGAAAACTTCTGGACTTCAAAAGGCAGCAAGATTAAAGGGATGACAAGAAAGACTATTCCCACTTTATGCAAGAGATACGCAATAGGTATGAATCACTAAACTCTGTGAAGGATCCTCCATAGTCAAGCGTCACTTACAACTGAGTAACTGTTCTGCATGTTTGAAACGATCCTTGCTGGCAACACATGCACTTGTGATCAATTTGCAGCAGAAAATAGCAGCAGAACTGTCAGAGTACAAGTCTTTGGCTGGATGGCCACACTCAAAGAGTTGTGGTCAGTGGCTTGATGTCCAACTGGTGACCAGTGATGAGTGCCATTCCTCAGGGGTCGGTACTTGGATCGGTGTTATTTAACATCTTTGTGGGTGACATGGACAGTGGGATCGAGTGCACCCGCAGCAAGCTTGCCAATGACACCAAGCTGTGTGGAGCAGTTGACACACTGGAGGGGAGGGATGCCATTCAGAGGGACTCTGACAGGTTTGAGAGGTGGGCCTGTGCAAACCTCATGTAGTTCAACAAGGCCAAGTACAAGGTCTTGCACATGGGTCAGGGCAATCCCAAGCACAAATACAGGCTGGGTGGAGAATCGATTTGGAGCAGCCCTGAGGAGAGGGACCTGGGGGTGTTGGTTGATGACAAACTCAACATGAGCCAGCAATGCATGCTCACAGCTCAAAAAGCCAACTGCATCCTGGGCTGCATCAGAAGTGTGGCCAGCATGTTGAGGGAAGTGATTCTGCCCCTCTACTACACTCTGGTGAGACCCCACCTGGAGTATTGCATCCAGCTCTGTGGCCCCCAAGATAAGAAGGACATGGATCTGTTGAAGCAAGTCTAGAGGAGGGCCACGAAGATGATCCGAGGGCTGGAGCACCTCTCCTATGAAGACAGGCTGAGAGAGTTGGGGTTGTTCAGCCTGGAGAAGAGAAGGCTCCAGGGAGACCTTACAGTGGCCTTCCAGTACTTAAAGGGGGCCTACAGGAAAGCTGGGGAGGGACTCTTTATCAGGGAGTGTAGTGATTGCATGAGGGGTAATGGTTATAAACTGAAAGAGGGTTGATTTAGATTAGATATCAGGAAGAAATTGTTTACTCTGATGGTGGTGAGTCACTGGAACAGGTTGCCCAGAGAAGCAGTGGATGCCCCATCCCTGGAAGCGTTCAAGGCCAGGTTGGATGGGGCTTTGAGCAACCTGGTCTAGTGGGAGGTGTTCCCCCCATGGCAAGGGGTATAGATCTAAGGTCCCTTCCAACTCTAACCAATCTATGATTCTATGATTTAAAAAGGACCTTAAAATCCATCTTTTCATCAGCACTTCAAGTTTTTCACCTAGAAAAACATGCTCAAAATTTTTATCTGAACACCTAAGTATTTTGTTCTTTATTCTCGTGTAAGATTTTACAACACAAGCCTAAAATACAGCAGATCTAACTTTACTTTAAGAGAATAAAGAGGCTTCTGCTGATGTGGTTACTGGAGTACCTAATATGTCCCATTCAGATATGCATTTTGCTAGTGCAGAGATTTCTGGATAGCTGGTCCCTACATAGCACACCCTTTCCTGGGACTTTTGTGCCTCGTGTCTAGAGCATAATTATGATGCAGTTCAATAATCTGGATTCTAGGGCTCCAAGGGACTGTAGGATGGGTCAAAGAACAGAGGACAGACAGCATATCCTTAGGCACTTTGATCTCTACAACTGTCTACTTCCCACTCTCCCTCCAGCAGCTGTCTTTACAGAGACTCTGCTAGCTGTGATCACAAGTCACAGAACCACTTCAGTTATGAAAGAATCTCAGAAGAATGACTAAAGCACCAGAGTAATGCCTCTACTAGGAGAATAGTTCATGCACTTGTGAGTAGCGTTCCATAGGAGCATCTGAAATGTTACAGTATGGATGGAAGTCCGCTGGCCCTGTTGTAACCATGAGGTCTATCCTGGGTAACGAGCTGATGCGACACACAACACAGAGGCAGCCTGATGCCAAGGAGACCATAGGAAAGCACAGTGCTGCAGAACAAGGGACTGAGAAGGTCAGATCTTATGGTGAAGATGATCTGTATGACAGCTGCCTTCATCACAGTTGCTTTCTCTTGGTGCTATAATATAGCACTGAGCGTTCAGCTTTGATGGAGAGGGACGTAGGTGGGTCATTCCGCTTTGAGAGAGACTTTCCTTGGATTTCTACCTTGTTCAATGAGAATTTCTTTCTCTGGTTGGTCTGGACAGGTGTAGAAGTCCTGAAGACTGAAAAGCCATTTTACAGTTCTATCTCCAACAGATGTGTTCAAGCACAGTCCAAGTTCTCAGGTCAGACTTTGTGTCCCCACACACTTAGGCAGCAAAAATGAACCCTTGCCCTTTTTTTGATTTGGGACCTGATGAGATAAAGGCTATGGGTTTTTCCTAGCCCAAGCAGACACACTAAGTATCCATCTGTTTGTGGTGTGGCCTCTCTTCAAGTAGGGAATCATTCAAATGCAAGCCTTTCTGAAGACAGAGCACTTAGAAGCAGTTTAACAGATTGCTAACGGACAACAAACTAATAGCTACTGAAAAACAAGCTAACACTGGGATTAAGGAAAAATAAACAAAGAACTCAGAGGGTAGATCAAAGGTTTTTCTGGCAGAGTTGAACTCAAACAGTAAGGAGTTCTCATCTGAGTCCCAGCAGCAGTCCTGTGTCTCTGCAGCGTGAAATGTGAGGAGTCGTAGGCTAGGTGAGTCAATACAGGGACTGGAAACTAAAAACTGTACCCATGGGGATGAACACCTGTACACGTGGATGAACACATGTGGAACCAACATCAGGAGACTTAAAGAAAATCTTAGTTCATAAAACAAAGAAAAAGAGGGGAAGGAGGGAAGAAGAAATGGAAAGTGATTGGCATAGCCAGGTCTATACAGCTGTCTTTGACACCAAACCCAGTCTCCCTTCTTCTATGCAAATGCCCTACTCCAGTAAATTGAAATTAAGAAAAAAAAACACCTGGGCACTAAAGAAGAAAGTATATGTTGTTCTCTATTCTGTGCCATCTTCTGCCTACTGTGTTTTTGTGTCCGTCTTTAAAGCACGACCTCCCACAGCAGGTCCCTCAATACACAGGTGTGCCAAACAAGCCCCCACTCCATTGGATCAGGAATCCCTCCAGTGCAAGAAGCAGATGTTGGGTTGGTTTTTTTTTCTTGTTTTTTTATCTTTCTTTTTCTTTTTTTTTTTTTTCTCAAAGAAAAGTCAAAACAGGCTGAAAAGGAAAAAAAACCAAAAAATCCAACAAGCACGAAAGTTTACTTTCTTCTAAAAGCCATTCTGGATCAGCCTACATCAGATCAATTTATCTTTTAATTATTAACTAACTTGAAACTTACTTTGATTTATAAGCAAATGAATAATAGGAACATAAGACCTTTGCAGCTTACTCCTACGTAGAAGGGGCAGATGAGTTGGATCACATTTTCACTGGCCAAAATAAGGAGTGGCACAAACACAAATGAAAACAGTATTGATACAAGGTCAAAATTACTCCCCCAGAAATTCTGCTCCTTTTAAAGCTGTTCTGACTCTCATTTAATCCTACAATATTTTTTTTCTCATCATGCTTAATGGTTGCTTTGTAAAACAGAATTGTCAGGGTTTGGGGTTTTTTGTGCTCTTCATAAATAAACAACTCTGAATGACCATTTCAAGTGCTTCAGATAAAGCTTGGAGTGAGCCAACAGCTTCTCTGTCAAATCTGCTGTGGAGCTAACATGCAAGTGCTTCTGAATATCAAAGAGGAAGGATTTGATCAAGAGTCCAGCTATCTTGTTCCTCATATCGAAAGTGTCATTTCCTTTTCAGCTGCCACAAAACAGCCTCAGAATTCCAATCTCCATCTCCAACTTCTGCACGAAGTACTTTTTACCAATATATTATTCTTTGCTCATGATCATCTTTAATGACTTGTTTTTCTTCAGTGAAGAGGAGGAAGCAGTGAAATGACAAATTTCAAAAACAAAGGCATCATTTATATATGACACATTATATGTTGGAAGAACTTGAAGAACTCTTTGGTTCAAAGCCAAGTACTCAGAGGTCGAGGAAGGCCAGAATGAAAATTGCCTGGGCAAACTTAATCAGGCAATACAGGCTTTCATTACATGAATGCACACAATCATTTTCTGTTGGACCCCTATCATCACTTGGCTATTGTATTGTGCTCATTCCTGCACACTATGCACAACCTGTTTTTAACTCCTTACAAAGAATTTCCTTTTTGGGCTGTTTTGTTGGTGCTTCTCACTTCTTTATTTTTTCCCTCTCTTTTTGGTCACACCAGACAGATTCTGCCTCCACAACATGTGGGCACCAGCAAAGTGGTTGTGAGCAGACATTTGTTTTATTTTCTGCCTCAGTAACCAAATTGGAACCAAGCAGTCATGCCCCGACCACATGTGAGGTATCATTTTCAAGAAGAGCATGACTTTAGTGCACCAGATGAAGGGAGTACGCCCAACTGTCCTATGGAAAGTGCATGTGCAAAGTCTGGTTCTTCCTAGGAGCTAGGAAGGAACTGAGTGTGATAAGCAAGAAGAGACTGCTAAGCTCTGGAAAGTCCTCCAACTGTGTGTGAATTACAATATCTCAGATGTGAATTGGGACAGGTAACCATGAGGTGTACAGCAAAGACAAGTTTCAAGCTTCGTTATCAAAGTATAGAACTGTAAAGCTTCCCAAAAGGAGACAAACACCAAAATTATTACCTTACCCTCAGACAAGTCTGATTTTTTCCAAATATAAAATATAAAACATAACCTGAGGCAAAGTTATGGTATGGAAAATTTTAGTCCTAGCTTGGCAAGATTAAAAGCAACTTTAAAAGCAAGGTTAAAAAGAATTTGATGATGGGAAACATCAAGCAGGCTTAACCATAGATAATACTACTGTGTACACTTGCCAAATGCAGAGAACTTCTTACAATACCTCTTGTGGCAGGTAGATACTTCTTTTTTAATAGGTTCCAAGGTGTTTTTAAATAAAATTAAATTTGAATCAAACAGACCTTTTAGTAAGACCAGCCCACTTCTACATGGTTTTCTAACTCCTAATCAGCTCTGCATGCCCTATGAAAGTCCAAAATCTGACAGGTGCGTTGGTTTAGCAGTGAGTAAACGTCACAGGTTTTCACTTTTTGAACTCACAAATCACATACTATTGTCTATTTCTGCAGTGTCAGAAGGGTGCTTAGATGCCTACAACAGCAAAGCAGACCTAATCTGTGCCCCAAAGACTGTGCAGTCTAGGTTGGACCCAAATATTTTCCCAGCAGATGAAATTCCTACCTGACAAAGCCATCTCGGCACATCTTTCTAACAGAAAGGAGAAAATTCATTGGCTCACCAGTATACTTTGGTATATGTATTTATATCAACCACGTAGGTAACAGACCATTTGAAAATCTGGCACTTCAGCTGGAAAACCAAAGCCAGCTGACATCACGAAGAGAGTTTAAAATCACAAGAATTTCACTACCAACCTCTACTTGCGTTTTTCTCTGGCTTAGTAGATTTTTTTGCTTTTGTTCCTGCTTAGCCTATAAAGTTTATTGGAATGTCAGGATGGGGGGTTGTTAGTCATAATCAAGTTGCATGTCAGCCAGAACAGAATATCACATTTCTTGCTGGGTAATGGCTTGCTCTCTTCAGTATTCCTATAACCCATGCAGGCGTTCCCTTCTGACTACAGTTAGCTATAATATGAGCTAAGTAATCCTGTCTATGGCCCTTTTTAGTAGTGAAGAGCAAATGTCACAGGCATCCATTGCTATTTCTTCCTGTTTGCATAATTTTCAAAGGGAAAAGCAGATTGTCCTGGAGTTTCGGTGCACTAGATGCTGCCGTTTCATCTGGTAGCACACACGGGGCTCTGTGAAAACCCCAGAGTGGCAGGACCAGCAATTTAACTGCTTGTGATATAATGCTGTGAAAGATTCACCTTTCAGAGAAAGCGCTCACAAGACCTGAATTGGAAAGCCTCAACAGCGTAAAACCTGCACACCTAAAGAGCTCCCTGTGGGGAAGAGAGCAACAAACAAGGGACACCTTAAGATAAAGCGCAATGGTACTGAGCCAAACCTTAGTGATTGCGCTTTAAAAACATGCAAAGGAATGCTTGAATTTATTTGATATTTTTCCTGCACATCTGTCTTGAAATATAGTCCTCTGCAGGCACAAGTCTAAAATACTTCCATTTTCAATTAGCCATGCACCCTGCAACTCAGTTGGATATGAGGAAAATGTGTTTTATTGGTGATGACCTACATTTTCTGAAGAAGAATTTTTAAAGAAAAGGGTAGGGTAAGACAAATACTCTTTTTTTTTTTTTCTCACCTGTCCAAAAATTATCGTAGTCTTCTTTTGCTTAGTCAGCTCGGCTTCTAAGAAAATAAGAACAAATGGGAAAATTTGTAAATGACTGCTTTATCAGTGAAGTTAGCACCAGCAGTGCAGTCCTCGGCAGAAACTCTCCAAAAGCATAGTGTAATGTTCAGTCTTTTGCAGCAATAATGGAGGCACACCTCTAAGACAATCTGCTTGAATCAGTTTATTACCAATGTTTGTGAACCACAGCTACAGAGCTCAGCATGTAACCTCCATTGTAAACGGAACCCATCAGGGGCAGTACAGACTTACCTAAATGGCAAGCAAAATTATTGCAACTTTTTAAAGCTCTAAGCCCTCTTGAGGAAGCAATCTCCTCAGCTTCAAACATTGTGCATTTTGTATTCTGTAGCAATAAATTCTGAAAGATGTCAATATTGAAAAAAGTTTTTCGACTGTGTCACCCTAAATGTCCTCAGTATGTTACAGCAGCAAATAGTAGTGCAGGTTGTGTCCTAGGAGGGAAATTTTCTTTGGCCACTCTCTTGCCAAGAATAGATATAAAACAAATATTGCTTATTACAAATATTTCTTCTGAGACTGTTTCCCAGACTGCCAAAAGATTTATAGCATTTTCCCCATTGAGGCTGGCTCACGTACAAAAACATCTTTATGCAAACAAGTCAGATGAAAAGGTTTTTTCTACACCAAATATACATTGCAAAATGCCCCATATTAATAAAAACATAGGTATTAATTTTCCAAGAGGAAGAGATGGTTGACACATGCTATTCAGCTGAATGGGCAGTGCTAAAGGTATCAGGGTGCTTTGCAGAATACAAATTAGGCAACCTGGCACAATATTGGAGCAGTTAATACGTTCACCTTAAAGGACCTATTACTTTTACCTGGCTCAGGATTAGTGCATTTTCTTTAAGACTCTCTCCAAATTTTTTTGCATTCTTCCTTTTTCTTTTTAGATGGGCAAACCAAAATATAGAAGGTAGAAAGACACTCTGTGAAGTCAATCTAGTGGAGCCCAGACTGCATGGCAGATGCAGTCTTGGCAGGTGCAGCAAACCCTGTGGTCCTGGTCCCTTGTGCAAACCCTGGTTGCATTCTGCCTCCATGGTTCACCATGACCTGCCCATGCACCATCCCTTTGTCCAAAAGGTTTGCCTTTGGAAGGGAACACTGGTACAGGATCAGGAGCTGCAGTGCACTCCAGTAAGCCCTTGGGCTCCATGATCAAGCGAGAATACTGAGAGTACCTCCAGAGCAAATCTACCCCACAGTTCAGACATAGCCACTACCCATGTTAACAGCCCCATGCCCACTCAAACTTTACTAAAATAAAAGCTATTCTTGATTTCCACCAGGATGTAAAATATTTCCAAAATTTCCTTTAAATTAGATGACAACAGTAATTCCAATAATATAAATCAACCCTGATAATCAGTCTATTTTCCACAAGAGGAATTTCATATCACTAACTTTATTCCTGTTTCTATTTTCTGGTTTTGTCCCTTAAGAAATCTATCCCTCCATCCCCCTATCTTGGCTGGTTTTAAATTTCCTAACATTTCCCAGTAATCTGAGTTTCCACAATTCACTAGAATGTAACATTTTCCTCTTTATAACAACTCTTCATGAAATATGAATGCTACAGATCAGCAAACACTTCAGGCACGTTGGGAGATACACTGTTTATACATGATATTTGGAATGAACCCAGCGAAATCAGAGCATCTTGCAAAACTGAGAAGTTCTAATGTATTTATGCTTTGGCTACTATAAATCATTTCATTGATTTCCTTCTACGTGAAGAAACATGTAGAAACAATCTAGTGTATATATATACACACACACATAATCCTTGCTAAACCTACCTTGGAGGAAAGAACCACTTTAGGAAGATGTAGTAGTTTTACAAATAAAAGACTATACACAGCCTCAAAGATGCCATACTTTGTCATTGGTATGTTTGTTTTTTCCTACTATGAAATGTTTCTGTTATGAAAACCAGAGTGGAATGATATCATAACACATCCCCAGGGCATGAATCACACCACCAACTGTTTCTCCACCAACTGTTATGTGAGAGAGCAGGAAAAAAGATCCTTGGACCACATGGCAGCACCCACTTAAAATGGAAGTCTAGTATGATGTGAGATGAAGTAAACAGAGCCTTTGTACCCAGCATTTCCTCAGTGAAACCATAAATCTCTGCCTTTCCCAGGAGTTCTTTCACCCTATGCTCCCCGCAACCTCCAGGCACTCCTGACCACCACAGCTCCTCTCTCCCAGATCTAAGTACACATGTCTGGAAAGACACATAGTGCATGTGCAATTTTTATCCCAGCCTTATCAATACACAATTTACACAGGAAATTATACTTTCAAGAACATCACCAAGAACGTGTCAATAACCACCATCTCTGCTTTATAAACAGGCATATTAATACAATTGATTTTGGTATAAAATTTCAGCATCTCACGTCAAGATCCTGAAGTTGTGGAAATGTTCCTTAAAAGACTGCATTTGCCATCATTCTTATACATATGTGTAAGCACAAATAAGAGACATTACTTTATTCAACACAGAAACTTCTTTTCAAATGCATGCATTTTTGAATGCACAGCCCTGACTTTTTCTATTTCTCTTATGAGTTTTCCTGGGCATCCAAATAAGGTGACAGTGGCTCAGCAATTCACAAATCCCTCTACCTCTGTGTCTACGCTTGACTTGTATGCTCTCTCTAGGAGCAGGTGCAAAGGTTGAAATCTGAATCCTACTTGCACTGCTGCTGTTCAGTTCCCAAGCTTAAGCTTCTGCTGTTGATCTGTGTTGCAGAATCCACCACAATGGCATTTCTTAAACCAGCAGCCCAACTGCCTAACGTATCTGCTTTTTGATTGTGGAACAAAGGTGCCCAAACAACATATGTTGGACTTCACACACATTTCTTGTTAAATTCCCTCCTTTTTTTTTTTTTTTTTTTACCCTCTATCTCAAGGAAATGCTGTCATTTGCTTGGACTGCTGTGAATGCAAAATAATCACAGATGGAAGAGCAGCCCAAATACACATTGTCTGTGATAGCTCTTTTTGATACGAAGTGCCTGACAGACCTACCACTTACAGTGAGCACATTTGCTTACCCCCTAACAACACCAGGATGGGTTTACGCTTTGATTGGAGTTTGAGTCAGCTCCTGATGCAGGTGAACTGGTTTAACAATCTCACCTGAAAATGCAGACATTGCAAGCACACAACACATTGTGAAGAGATATGCTTATTTTGACAGGAGGGAAAGAAAAACTTAACTGAAGTATTCCTATGCTTGTGGATGTCTGGAATATTTAATGCCAGGTCAAATCTATAAAGGTTAAATTTCTACAAACTGGAGGGAAAAGCATTAGGGTTGTCCAGTTCTCTGTGCTCTGAAGCATTTGACATTTGTGAGATAAAATGATTGTGACACCCTGAGCACTTTTTTGGCAGGTGCTGACAGTTCCATAGTAACTGGAAACTTAGCAAGAAATCCAAAACTTATATAAACATAATCACACAAGTCAGACTGCTTCTTCCCTCGGTAGCTCTATGACTGGTACCATTCATTGAATCTGTATCATTTTTGCTTTGAAAGTAGACAGATTAGTTCAAGCTCCCTGTCATTGTCACAGGACAGAAAGATGGGATTGTATGATGTGGAGGAAGGGGGTATTTCACATCCACAGATTAAAATTACTTCTGGCCATTCTTGTGTTGCTTAATTGAATCATGAGGACAAAATCTTAAGGTCGTTTGTTTTCCCTGTGCTGTAAGGCAATACTCTTATTTTATAATTACTACTGCATACTGGAAGCAGCCACTAAAAAAGTTCATGCCATTCTTTAGATGACATCAGCTGTGAAAAAGCAGCAGTAAAGTATTTAGCCAAGCAATGAAGGACCTCTACAAATTATTAGATAGCCTCTAAAGTCTAAAAAAACTTTGTCGAGGGTGACTTTTATGTCCTTTACCCCTCTCTTTCCTACTTGCTTTGGAAAGATAAACAAAACCGGTAGACCTGATCGTTCTGATTTTCTTCTGATTTTCTTTCAGATTCCCAGGTAAGCAAGATCCACACACAGTCCCAGCTTCCTTAAACACAATGACAAACCTGTCTCTACCTGTTGTGTGAATGAAGGCTCCAACCAACACCTCTCTTTTTGAATTAGTACCAATACTTTTTGGCTCTTGGGACACCAGCTTTCTACTCCTGAAAAAGGGTTTCCCTTTTGGCCGTCTCTCACCTTCTACTTTGCTCCTTCCAGTTGCTGCTGTGACCTACTCAGGCTGCAGCCTCTTGCCTTGGGCAGTAGTAACCCAACAGTGCTTTTGTCCTCCTTGGTCCTCATTTAAACAGGCAAGCCAAGAAAAGTACTTCTTATCACTCTGGTTCTTGCTAGAAAATAGTCTTGGCCCTATCACCCAATTTCGAAGTCACTTCAATAAGGCGGCTAAGAAGCTACTTAAAGAGGCTGTTAATTCTCCCTTATTATTCTCCCACAGATTTCTCCAAGGCCATTATCCCAACACTGGTATCTGCAGCCCCAGTTATATATTTATTTATGCACTGCCATGCACCTTTTCATAGAAAAGGAGGTATGACTCCCAGCAAACTCTTTGTAGAAACTGCCATCTGCCTAATTTCTTATATCTTTAAGGAAATAATCCCAGTAATCTTCCTACAGGTTTGACATTGCCTATCTGGTGAACACTGAAAACAGTGGCAACCTGATGGAGTCATGTCTTTCTGTATAATGGAATGTCTCCTTACAAAGTGTGATTTGTAAAGACATTAGGTAGTGTTTGTATGTTTCTGGTTCCTTCTGGAGTGAAGCCGTTATCACTGTGGTACAATATACATCTTTAAGAAAAGGTGTCAATTAGCTTTTTCAATAACATATATAAGGTTATTCATTCATTATTTGCTGCAATGGAGCAGATATTTGAAAAACATTTTGTATCTGTTTAATGAAAGACATAAGAAAGGACATTAGTGCACACTGCTTTCGGTTGAAAACAAGAGTCTTAAGACTGGAAAAAGAATGAATAAAGACACAAAAAATTGTTCTCACACCAAGCGTGTTAGTATAACATTCAAATGACTTTTATGAGTACTTTAAAGTGTTTGCTCTCTTGTCCTTCACCCAGAATAAGGATTACACAGAATCAGGTGTCAGTTTTGTTTGGGATCTGGGTTGGTTTTGTAACAGGCAGACCTGTTGCTAGGCATTTCTGTATGAGAGAGGGAAAGTTTAAAGAGACATGTCATGCACACGGAGAGGAAGTGGCAAGATTAATAATGTTGCTTAGACCCTGCAAAACCCATTAGGGGAATTCTGCTAAAGGGGAAAAAAAAAATCCCACACCGACATTGGTGTGAGAATACACAGCAGCTACCAAAGTGAACGTAAGAAATGCCCTGTGGATCAAACCTGTGGTACATTGGATCCAGCATTACCTCCAAAAGTAACCGTAGGAGATGTCTTACAGAAAAGGCACTCAAGCTTCACCGTTATCTGTGATCCATTCCCTTCCTGCTATCACAGCACTCACGGTCATTGGATTAGGGATGTTTTTGTACAGCATATTCCCTGTGGTATCTGCTTACGGACTGGTTGTGCGAATAATTAACCTTCACACACAAACAGAGGTTTCTCTGATAGCCTCTTAACTGCCATCTCTACCAATTACGCCGAATGCCCCAAAGGCAAAACTATCCGTATCACAGCAGTCGCATTTCCCCATCCACCAGCCCGCAGGATGGTGTCAGTGGCTCTCACATGCCTGTCTCCAGTCCTCTGGGAAGCGCTGCCTTCTCCTGTCCTGTGACTTTACTATCTGTGCCCACTAATGTGATCTTAGCCTTATGCAGTGGCTGAAGAGGGGAGTCTTCAAAAAGACGGATCACGTATTCTGGCTTCCTTCGACTCTCTATTCTATAAAAAAACCTTCTACAAATACGAAAAACCTTGTGTGGTCAGGTTCCCATGCCTTTTCCCACTCAAGAGAAAAAGCCCCACATCAGTATTTGGTGGAGGTGAAACAAAGTATGGCTGTTAAGCAGCAACCTTGTGCCCATGTACTGTTCAACATCTTTGTCGACGACATGGACAGTGGGGTTGAGTGCACCCTCAGCAAGTTTGCCGATGATACCAAGCTGTTTGGCAAGGTAGACACGCTGGAGGGGAGGGATGCCATCCAGAGGGACCAGGACAGGCTGCAGAGGTGGGCCCAAGCCAACCTCATGCAGTTCAACAAGGCCAAGTGCAAGGTCTTACATCTGGGTCAGGGCAATCCCAAGCACAAATACAGGCTGGGCGGGGAATGGCTGGAGAACAGCTCTGAGGAGAAGGACCTGGGTGTGCTGATCGACGAGAAGCTCAACATGAGCCAGCAATGTGCGATCGCAGCCCAGAAAGCCAACCGTATCCTGGGCTGCATCACAAGAAGTGTGGCCAGCAGGTCAAAGGAGGTGATTCTGCCACTATACTCCACTCTCGTGAGACCCCACCTGGAGTACTGCGTCCAGCTCTGGAGTCCCCAACATAAGAAGGACATGGACCTGCTGGAGTGTATCCAGAGGAGGGCCACAAAAATGCTCAGAGGGCTGGAGCACCTCTCTTATGAGGAGAGGCTGAAAGAGTTGGGGTTGTTCAGCCGGTAGAAGAGAAGGCTCCAGGGAGATCTTATTGCGGCCTTCCAGTACCTAAAGGGGGCCTACAGGAGAGCTGGGGAAGGACTTTTTACAAGGGCATGTAGTGATAGGACGAGGGGGAATGGCTTCTAACTGGAAGAGGGTAGATTTAGATTAAATATTAGGAAGACGTTTTTCACTTTAAGGGTGGTAAGGCACTGGAACAGGTTGCCCAGAGAGGTTGTTGAGGCCCCATCCCTGGAGGTGTTCAAGGCCAGGCTGGACGTGGCCTTGGGCAACCTGGTCTAGTGGGAGGTGTCCCTGCCTATGGCAGGGGGGGTGGACTAGGTGATCTTCAAGGTCCCTTCCAACCTAAACCATTCTATGATTCTATGATCTCTCAGTTAGTTATCATCGCCCCGTCCTTCAGTCTGTATGCTTCAAATTACTCTTACAGTCCCACCAGCAGGGTCTGGGATTAAGTTGTATGCCAGTCAATTGCATAACCAGTGTGAACACACTTTCCCTTTTCATTGATGGATATGACAAAACAGCTCCTTCCTACCCTGTGATGTTGTCCATTTGGAGTTCTGGATAAAGAGCTTATTCAGGTGAATAAAGTACTGCAGCCTTTCCTTCTCCTGATGTCCAACAGCATGGACCCAACATCCATCCTCTAGCATTCCAGACAGGAAAAGCATCTTAAAAGATTGTTTCCAAGCTCTTAGGCTTTCAAGCCTAGACCACGACAACATACAAGAAAAGGCTTGAAGTGCAAACCATCCTGAATATGTTTTATGAACAGCATGTTTCAAAATCTCATCTAAACACAGGGAAGGCATTAAACAAAGAATCTTACCAAAGCAGGCAGGCAGAATATTCAGAAGTCAAACACTTAAAGAAAAGGAGAAAAAAATAGGTCAATGACCTGTACATTTACATAATGATACAATCTGCTTTTTAATAATTTGATACAATTTAATGCCTTAATTCAGTTTTAGATTTTCTACTGTGATAAGCAAAGTACTGGAATAAAAAAATAAGTCAGACGTTTATTTGTCTAATGAGCTGTGTTATACTAACGTGGGTCTAGACCTAGGCTGCTGAAGAACAGAGCACCCAAAGATGCCTTGGAAGGTCTGAATCCTCCCATTTGTTTCTGCTACATCCTTTGGCATCACGAGGGACAATCACAATTCTGTCACTCAGAGTGCCTCCTTTTCTCTGGCTTTGAGGAATTCAATAACGCTCATATCCATCCAGGGTGACATTCAAAATAACATTTTTTTCTCTTCACTTCCCCTCCCCACTTTTGCTGCATCAATGTAAGCTACTTCTCTTTACTTTACGAGCTCTTCAAAGTATATCAGCATTGTATCTACCACTTCTTATTCAGTAACCCCTGAGATCAACTGCCTTACAAACGTAGTCCCTGTTACCCATTTATCACATTTTTAAGCAGGAAAGGCTCTGTTCACTTTTGGAGGATACCTCAATAAACATTTGAATAGATATGCCAACTTTCTTCAAAGCTCTATCCCCCATATCTCCTTTAATGCGAGGTCTTCAGAAACATTGATAAGGACACTTGGAAGGCTGCCTGACATGACTGTCTCACTGATTCTATTCTTGGCACAAATGTGGTCTTTTAGTAAAGCATACAATCATATAAAACCTAATCTGTAATAGGAATTCCAAGTTAGTTGGCAAAACAAGCAGTCAGAAGCTCAAGTCTAAAAAATAAATCAATTACCTTCTTCAGTGAAAAGTAGTGTCAGGTAAAGATTATGGCTTGGAAGTATATTTCCTAAAAGAGTGTAATAATGATTTTTTGCCTTACTAATTTCTCCAGGCAGAAGTGTAGATATGATTATAAGCACCACATTTTTGTAAACATAGCTCAAAGAACTTAATTTATTCATTAATCATAGAATCATAGAATCATAGAATGGTTTAGGTTGGAAAGGACCTTGAAGATCATCGAGTTCCAACCCCCCTGCCATAGGCAGGGGACCCCCCTGCCATAGGGGGTTCCAGACCATATCATAATGTTCCAGACCATATCAGAAGGTGGATATGAATATCTGTGTCCATTTTTACAGATAAAGAAACTAGAGCAGAGGAGAAATCTTTCCCCTCCAGTCACATGGCAGAGCAATGTGAGGGTCAGAACAGAAGCTTTGTCCCCTGAATAGCTGTTTTGTCCTCTGCCTGCTCTGTCATGCATCTTCTCTGAGATGTATCGGTATCACTGCTGTAGAGTATGTGTGCTAGATAGGATAGATGTCTTCTAGCTTCAGATATTGAATATTGAAATTTACCATAAATGTCATATAGAAGGGTTTTACCAAACAAAATGTATTCCTTAAGAACTAGAAAAAAAATATTTGGAGCCTGCTAGTTTTTTTTTAAGCAGAAGAGAGAGAGTATTTCCTTGGACATAGTCTTTACTTATTAGGTGTGTCAGGCTAAGGTAAAAACCTCCCAGCAACATAATCTGAAATAACTGAGTGAAACTATTGAGAACTTTCAAGTAACCCTTTTTAAACACTAGTGGCTTACTTTCATACCCAAGCTTATTGAAGTGTTTACCTGGTAAGTTCATAGTACATTTTGGACTACATATCTTTTTTCTTTTTTTTTTTTTTTTTCCAAAAATCTCCTAACAATGAACACCTTCACAATATCACAGACCATACAGGACAAAACTGTGGTACAGCTAGAGATACAGTCACGGAGGAACTTTTATGTTTTACTGGATTTATTGTCTCATATCTGCAAGACATATGCCATTCCCTGAATGACTGGTTTTAGAATTAGGTAAGCAAAATCTAAAGACAGTCTTCTTGGCTATAAAATAAGCAGTCACAAAAAAATTCAGGGTTTTGTGTAGATGAAGTGCTTGAACTGGCAACTTGTGTTGTTACTTCTGGAACAAACCTGAGCAGCAGGGAAGTCTGGCTGTAATTAAAGGCATTACGTACTCTAATAAATAGGGCTGCATATATCATTACTAACGATTGCCATTGAAAGGGTGTATATAGTGGAGAAGGAAGGGTAGATCACTGTGGAGCCAAGAAAGTTTAGCATTTGACAGAGATTAAGGGCCTTGACTTCTGAAGGGGGTAAGCTAAAGGATTTCTAATTTTTAACAGCTCTCTGAGTTTAAAATATATAACCTAATTAGTTTGGGTTTTTTTTTAACGCCATAGGTTCAGGTTCAGTGATCATCAAGGTGGCGATCTCCCAGAACTGACCACACAAGCTCGGTTACTCACACTCCCAAGATGATTAACAAACAGCAAGGTTTTCCAGTTAAATATCACCGCGCGTGGTACTTGTATGCTGTAGTAAGCACTACACTTCTCACAGTGAAACCAGAAATGGAACTTATTATTGAATGGAATCAGAATGGCACATTGCTAAAAGGCCACAGGACTGGATGTGCCCTACCATTACCACTTACAAAAGGGGAGAGAAACTATCCCAAATCATAGCCTGCCCCTTATGTCTGCAGCCCTTCTAGTTTCTCTAGTTGGCCAAAAGTGTCAGACAGAGGCAAAGGTCCAAGTTCTGATCTCTTTCTAGCCTTAAGGCCCTGCTCCCATCAAGTTAGTCTTGAGAAGTGTAAATACCCAATAATCCCAGCACTGGTAGAAAATCTCTGAGCTTCTGCTACCACAAGCCCCCAAAAATCTCTCTCATAGGATCTCTGTTGAATGTATATAAACATTTCCAACACACTATGGATCCTCAGAAGGATTTTGCTAGCATAACAATCTTAATATTATAATAAAAAAATCACTAGCTGCAGAAAGGTTCAGCTTATACAGTGTGATAGATTTTTCCCTCTTTTAATATGTTAACCAGATGAGTGTTGGTTTCTTTAGCACTAAACAGCCATGGGGATATTTAGAGATGCTCACACACATGAAGACAGAGAGTGAAGCTGTCTTGTGTTTAAGTCTCCAAGCAAAGCAATTCACATACCCTGCAGTACAAAAAATCTTCAATAACCTTCGGAAATGAACTTGCTCAGTGTTTCATGTAGACATGAAGCCATCAACAGCAGAAGTCTGGAGCTGAATTTTTGCCGGCATTATTTTCTTATCCATGAAGTTCAAACAGATAGCTAAAGACACAGTAATGGTTGTGTGCCAAAGTAATAAATCAGTTCAACAGAGAATTAAGAGGCATTGGTATATTAGGTAGAGTCTACATCTTTCAGTGTTGCTCCCCTCATGAGAGAAGCAATCACACGTGGTTTCCTTGGGCTAACTGAACCATAATATTATGTTATTTTCCAGGATAATACTTTAACATTTACCTTCAGCTTCATTATGAAATGCTTGAACTCTTTAATAATCACTCAGTGGGAATGCAGGTTAAGAAGCGAAACACAATGAACTCAAACTCAAAGCTTATTTATCCAGTCAAGTTTTAGGCTATGAATAAAGTATATAACATAGCATAGTAAGTTTGCTATCTTGAGCATTAAGTTGTTTTGGAACACTGTATTGAGTCACCATTTGAACTCAATCTGAACTTCTAAAAATCATTTTAATATAGATATAGTAAGTGATAGCTCTTCATCGCTTACAAAAGAAAAGCAAATCCCAACCTTGAAGACCCTGAGATGAGTCTACTGCATTTACTTGAGCTGTGGAACCTATCCAGCTAGTCCCCCTCCCCTTCACTTCAGTAACAGTAACCAATTAATTAGCTTTTACAGCACTGGTTTTGTTGCATTTTGCCATATATGTTTTTGCCACAAAAATCACTCTAGCAATGACAGAAACTTCCTATGCATTTACACCATTCCATGTTATGCTTATATGTGTTTGTAAACACAAACAGTGCCTGGGAGGTGAAATAATGCCACAGTCAAGCTGCAAGCACAATCTCCTCACTCTTTCCTCCATGCGAGTAGGATAAATCTAGAAAGTTCCTGCCAAATATCCCAAGGAATGCTACAAAGCATCTGGGGAAGAAAAACTCTGACTGCGAATCACAGGAGATGTACGTGAGGCAGATTAGTCTCCCATGTGCTAGAGAGGACTTGCATGTTTATAAAAAAGTGGACAAGATTTCCTAGCTTCTAATACCTTGAGCTTCCCACAGGTTCTCTCCTACTGAGTCGTTTAAGTCAGCTTGCAGAAAAGCATTTCTGGAAATTCGTAGAATTACGTGACTTTCCAAATGAGATTTTTTTTTTTTTTCTTTTCTCTTATCTGAGTTGCACATGAAAACTTGCAGTCCTGCATGGATTTGGTGAAGAATTAAGAATTTATTAGAAGACAGAGGAGTTTGAAATCACAATAGCTTATCCTTACACACAATAATAACTTTAGACGAGTTGATGAACAGAGTAGTGGATGATCTCAGGTTCAGTTCTTCGCTTGCTATTTTACAACTGGAAGTAATGTTTGGATTCACAGTGCTAAACAGGTGTAAATATTTGGAATTATAATTAAACAATTTTAAAAACATTATTTCATTTCATTTTTTTAATTCATACTTATCCATGAGACAAGGCTGTCCTAACAATTGTGCCCTTACTGTGTGCCAAGATGAAATTTCCCTCCCCAAAACGACATCAGATTAGGTTTGCATACACAGACGACAGCTTTTAGACACATTTCTACTGGAGAGGCATAATGTTGGCACTATTTTTTCAGCTAAAATACCAAGACTGTGTAACCATGTACCACCTTCAGATGGCATTTGCCAAAGGACTGGGCAGCATTACCCTAATTCCCATTGCAAGACTGTGACATAAACCTAATCACCAGTTGTTGTTCACACAACTGTTGCAATAAAAACTGTGCTCATATATGTCTTCAGTCAATTTGCAAATCACTTATAGGCACGACTACTTTAACTGTTAACCAATATTCCACTTGAATTTCATGCAGTATAAAAGGGTGGATTTGTCTTTTTTCTTTTTTTGTTTTGTTAATCTGCAGCCTCCTTTCTTTTATGAAATGATGCCAAAAATCTGTTTGTTTAGCTGTTTGCATGATTCTTTAAATTCCACTCAGTAAACATTGCACTTGGAAAAAGTGTAACATCGAAGACGATTGTAGTAACATCTCTGCTGTGTATCCAGCCCATCTCATCTGTTTCGTAGCTGTATTGCCATTGTCTTGCACTTTCTGCTTAACTTGAAAATAAAGTATCTTAATCTGCTAATGTTGGTCTGTTACTCCCACCTTCCCAGTGGCTTATTCTTCAGCTTCCACTTTCAACATAGAAAATAAAAGAGAACTAATGGAATCCTTCCTCCCCCGTACAAAAGGCTTCTTCTCTTAGATGTGTGTTCCCATCCTCAGGTTTGCTGTCAGTATTCCAGATGGATAAGAAATGGAAGTTACTCAACATAGTCTATCAAAATATCAGGATGCTCAACAGAACAAAAGACATACTGGGTCCATCCATGATGACCCAAACCTTCCTTCACCCCTTGTTCACTTTTAAAATAGTAAATTAAATAGCAACTATAATTTTAAAAGTTATTAAATACGTTTTCTTTCAATATGGTCTGTAAGAGACATTCTGAGTTGGCAGTTTCATCTGGGATCTTTCAACAATACCAAAATTCATTTCTAAGAGATGGGGGCGGGGGGNTGAGAGGGGGGGGGGGGGGGGGGGGGGGGGGGGAAGCGGGAAGGAACAGGGAAGAGAACATGCAGAACTATTATTCCATCGTATTTCAAGGACCAGCTGTGACACGAAAGGAAAGGGTGGGGACAGGATCAGTAAACAGTCTTTCATTTCTCCTGCAAAGCAAAACAGAATTAAAACCAGAAACTAGAGCTGGTGAGCAAGGGGGAGGGGAGGCAAAGCAGAAACAGGAGAGGGTACTACTAATAATTTTTCTAATGTGTTACTTGTAAAAAACTGAAACAAAGATCTGAAAACAGGGTTTAGGTGGAACTAGGAAGAGGAAATGTTAACAGTAAACAAGAAACAGACTCCACAAGATGAATAAAGGCTGATAAACAGGTGCTTTATATCCCTTGCAGAAATGGTCTCCACAGGGATCATTTGTTTGAGGAGCAGCTGTTCCTGCCCAGGATGTCTCCTCTGGTTGATCTGCCCTAGCCGGAGAAGAGGGCAGGAGTGCATGTGCACCTGGCTACTCCATCTCCTTCCCCATGACACCTCCTTGAATGTGAGGCTCACCAGTTCCCCAGAGGGAAGGACTCAGATGCAGCAGGTCTCTGTGTCCAGGGCAAGGGTGGCCTGAACTGAACCTCTGTTGTATGATACACAGCTATGGCGTAGAAATAAGAGCATACTGAGCAATGAAAGAGCCCATCACTGGTCTACGTGTCCTGAACACACACCATAAGCACCTTCCTAGCCCTGATAAGGAACAGCCTGTTGGAGGACTGGCACCTTGTTTGCCCAAGAGATGCTCCCACCTTTGCCTGGATGGAGGTCTTTGACAGAAGAGAGCAGTTCTTGTCAGTAAAGGTAGGACTCCAGCATGTGCTGGCTTCTTTTCTCAAATAAATCTTATAGACATCCCTAACATACAGGGACAACGTCTGGGATTGGCATGGATGAGGTGGAGCCAAACTCTGCTACATCTTATCCTGACAAGTCACTTCAGCAAGAGAAGTGGGCACCTTGTTATGCTTCCTTCCCCTGGTCCAGACTACCCAGGAGCAGAGATGTGAACTGGTCTCCTTTGGCTGCTGTTAGGCATCAAGAAAAGTCTAAGATGAAGAGAGTGGAGTTCAGCACACAGAATCATCTATGTTGGCAATGCCCAAAAGCAAGGTATCCTGCTAAGAAAAAAAACAACGGGGTAAGGAAGGAAATGCTACAAGTAGTGATAACACAGAGCATGCAAGGCAAAGGCACCTTTGTGTTCTCTGTACTTGCTATTTTACTGTCACAAACATTTATAACCTTGATGGCTCCCAAGCCAGTTTTCTGAAGCATCTGCCCAGAGTGGGGACAAAGTTGGGATCTCAGTTCCTTGCTCTCTGTCACTTGGCTAGTGGTTCTTGTTTCTGGAAGAAGAGCTGTACAAAGTTTGGCCCAGGGGGCTTGACACATCAGTGGGAAAAGGACCTCCTTATAGAAAGCAGTGGCCCTTTGAAGTGGTTCTTCATTCCTCCCACTGGAATCCTGGCTGGAGAGGAATCTGGGGGGTGACACCAGCTGACCCACCACGCTTCGAGTGCACGGAAATATACAGCAAATTGCTCTGAGCCTGAGAGCTGCACTTGGAGAAACAGCTCATCTCTCACTGAATGCTCTTCTGTCCAAAACCATGTTGCTAGCACGTCCCCAGTACTCAGCAAGGCAGCTCACAAAATAATGGAAGAATTCAAAACTGTGGTTGTGTGAGCAAGGTGAAGGGCAAGCAGCTGACACCGAGTAACTGGCAAAAGGATAAAGAAGATCCACTTGCCACTTTTGTAGAAGGGACTAACAAGATGATGGATCTGCATAGAAAACTTACTAACGATGTCCTTTACAATTCCGAGTTTTAAGCTTACTGCCAGAAGCTCTGACTCTCAGAAAGAGAAGCCTCAGGGATCTGTGATCTGCTCTCACTGCCTGTATGCTGAGATCCCACCCGTGTCAACCCGCTGTCCCCCAGCAGAGCCTGGTTACTTCTGCTTTGTTGAAGCACATCTCTCAGGAAGGCAGTTTGTCTTCATCTGAAGACACAACGACATGGAATGCCTATATCTTCTCTTGTTAGCTAATCTTGAATTGTTCTCACCTCACTTCTAAAGGCACGTGCCTCATTTCCTGTTTGAATTTGTCTGCCTTTGGTTTGAAAGCATCCTTATTATGGCCTTTTCCTCTAAAAAGCCTTTTAATGCCTGCTGTTTTTCCAAACAGCACCTGTCAAGACACCTCTAAATCTTTCTGTAATTAAAAAAGACTGTACACTGTAGTATCTTCCAGTCCTGTTCCCATTTATTTGACTCCACTTTCAAATCCAGTGTCAAATCTGCAGACAGAATTCCTGCCTCTTCCTCACTGATGGAAAGCACAACAGTAAAACCATTTCCTTACTTGTGCCACTCTCCTTTTTTTTTTTTTTAGCAGTACCATCAAAGTGAACAAGTCACATCACTTTACGACTTGCCTGTTCTCATCCCTGAGTCTACAACTGGCTGCCAAACCAGCTCCCTATTTGTCTGTATAGATTACCTAACATGGTCTTAAACAAACCATCTTCAAATATTTTTTTGTGTGAGTCCAGCTTAATCAATTTTCCAGATTATTCTACCTGAAGCCTTAACAATTTTTCACTCTGCCAGTCATTTTTGTGCTAACCACAGCAAAAATAGCAGATTATGACAAGAATGTTTTGTCACTTAGCAAAGACAACTGCATAAGCCCTTAGTCGTACACCTCAAAAAAAAAAACAACAAAAAACAGTTGAAAGCACAGCACTTGGACAGTAGTGAGAAAGTGAGTAGCTAATATTTCTTTTAATGCAAAAACCAGATAACTTTAAATGCTATGAATCATGAGGAATATAAGTAGGCTTGGTAACATTAAGTTTTGCTGTTAACACAGATACAAGTCTTTAAACTAGATAGGATTAGAGCAATTTTTGAGGTCTTCATTAAGTATGAGAGGCAGTTTAAGAACAGACATAAGCTTACTCACTTATTCTTTTCAAATTAAATCTCTTTCTCAGTTTTGTTGTGAAGTCCCTAATTCCTTTCAGGAAAAAGGAAAAAAAAAAAAAGTGAGGGAAATTGTATATTAATAGAAAGAATACCTCATTTTGTGAGGAACAACTTCCTATTAAGTCCAACTACAGTATCTTCCTTTTCGGCCACAGTATAAAGTTAACCCATTGTTCTTTTTTTCAGGCAGTTCTAATTGTCAGTTTTAACTGACTTTTTGTAAATGCTGAGCTCAATTAAAACTCTTGACTAAAGTACTCCCTTGGCTATATGGGTCGTTGGAATCTGTGCTTGGACCTGGACTGCAGTGGCAATTACCAAAAGCCTTGTAAACAAGTGTGAAGCAAGGCTTTAAATTTAGGAAATAGATGGGACAGAAGCACATAAAACGCAGAGCTAAGCACTCTTCATGTGTGTCTCCTGAAACTTTTCTTTAACTGTCCTAACACTGTGTTCTTTGCAAATGCTCCTTCCACATTACATCTCGCAGACAGCTAAGTAACATTAAGCTGTAATTGAAAACGAATTGGGTTTGTTTAGTCTACAGAACAGAAGCCTGAAGGAAGACCTGATAACAGCCTTTAAGTACAGAAAGGGCTGCGGCAAAGAGCAAAGGAATAATCTGTCCTTCATGTCCTTGGAGAGAGGACAAAAAGAAATACACTCAAATTACAGCTAGAAAAATTCAGGTTGGATATCAGGAAAACCTTTTTATCTGTAAGAATCACTAGGCGTGGGAAAAGATTGCCTTGGGTGATTGTGAAATCTATCACTGGGTGCTTCTAAGGAGGGGTTAAACAAATGTTTGCCAGGGGTGGCAATGGCAGAGTTGAATTCTTGAGGCTGAATGTAGACTACATAACCTCCTCAAACCTCTGCCAGGTCTGTTTTCTATGATCTTTTCCCCTACTCTGTCCATTTATATAAGAGGGTTCTGCGTATTTGTAGAAACTCACAAGTTCCATAAATCATTTGAAATGTATATTTATTCACAAAATTGCACAAAGAGAGAGAAGCAAAAGAAAAAAAAGCTTATAAAGGCATATAAAGAATAAAAGTTAATAGTATATTACAAAGGCATGACATTACTGCTCATAGCACCAACCTCAGAAACTCATAAAGCAACATTAAAATAAATATCCTTCATGAAAATATTTTACAACGCTAAAACAGTAAAGGCATCAAAATCTGTGGATTCGTACCATATATGTACAGCTCTCACTTGTAAAGCACAGTATTTCCTGTAGTCCACACTTTTTCTTGACAAAACTCAAAAGTTCATAATGAGGAGAGCAACAAATGTGTTGTAGGCATCCAGACCAGATGACTAATTTGTAAATAAGCTCCTTTCCCCCCCAACCCAAGGAAAAATATCTATAGCGCTAAACCTAGTGGTTTTAAACATAAGGTAACCTTTTTTTAAAAAGCCACGTACCTGATTTTGCAATCCATGCCGAGATATTATTGCCTGAATAACTAATATACAGTCCTCTGCTGCAAAATTCCTGCAAGAGGATGGTAAAACCAGTCCTTTACTTGTTCATTTTGTAGTCTTTTTAAGTAAACAATGAAACCATTTTTCTTTCTCCTCAAATAGCCCCCAGACTGTATTAGTGCCACATTTGTATCAGCAGTATCGTAATATTCAGGATTCTTTCTCAGAAACATCATTTCACACTGACCCATGGCAACCGAGCAATTTTGTCTACTTTTGTGTTTGTTTCCAAAGCCTTTGCAGCCAAACAGGATTTCTATAAAGTCTATCCTAGAACCAAAGGCAATGCATGCATAGGCACAGTAATACCTTTTATCTGAGGATCTGACTCAACTTTCTTTGATGACAAGTTGCTCTTGGCATTAATGAAGGCAAGTATGGTCCCAAATTGGTCATTCACAGCACCAGTCAATGGCAGTTTAGTAAGAACAAGGACTGCATTATAAGGACAAACATTTGGTACGATTCAAATCTTATGCAATATAGAAATAAGCTTAAGGCAAGATTGCTTTTGATGCCTTAGCCAGTCATCCCCATAGTGTGACTTGCCATAAATCTTCTTTGCAGAAAACTACAATGAAGAAGTAGAAGCAAAGGCAACATGCAAGTAATGGCTACATATGACAGCGCTCACACCACGTGAAAAATCAAACGTAGGAAAATTTAATAACTCATATACTAAAATATACACCTGCTACATTAGGATTTTTCATATTATTCTCAAGTTCTTGCCATTCAAAGTTTTTTCTTTAACAAAATATATCTTCCTAAGAGGAATTTGGTTTAGTTTCCAAAATCAAAATAAAGTCTATCTTTAGGAAACATATTAGTTAAGCACTGTGTTCCAGCATTGCCAGAAATCTGCCCAGCTTCCTTCCTCAGTGCTCTGAATGCAGCTGCGTATGCAAGTTTCCTCACTTCTCAGTTAGCTCACTGGAGCTGGAGACAAAAATGGCAGTATGTAATTTTTAAGCTCGGTATTCATTAGCATTAAGACGCTTATACACCTTGTTGTGTAGCTACTTGATACTGTTATAACCTTTGTCTTTCCTTCTCCTTCTTCTATCAACTTTTTTTTTTAATTTTGACCCTTATCCATTGCTTTGACCCTTATCCTTATCTTAAATTCAAAATGTGCCTTTATTTATACATGCAGGGGCGTAGCTCAGTTTTTGCATCTGAGGGCAAAAGTGATTAGCTCAAGGACTGCAGTGAAAATCAGTTCAGCTTGTGGGAAACTACATAAAGTTTCACTCATCTCCTTTGTGAGTCAACATATTCTCTAAGTATCTTCTTGGTTGGGTAACAGTCCTTCATGCATTTGGCTTCACTTTCATTTTTTGGCCCTAACCTTTAGGGCCTTGATACCGTTGCCTGTACTTTTGCCAATGTTTTAAAACAATTAAAAAAACTAGAACATCCAAAAACTAAATACAAAGTATGTTACTGATGTTTGCAAACTGCGCCTGGGCTGTGCTTTGTGCCACGTGAGTCTACTAACTATGCAAGTTTGAATTTATAACCTAAAGCATATAGCTCTGACACTAAATANAAAAGGAAAAAAAAAAAAAAAGGTGCTCAAAGTTTTCAATGAAGTGTGGATGGACTTGTGTATAGGAGCATTCCCTGAGGATAGTTACATAAATAGGCCAGCCTTAGCGTCACTACAGAGGCACAGTCCTGGCTGAGGTCAGCTGGAAAAGTATTGGACTAATCATTGCAAACTGTACAGGAGGTGATTTTATTGCCAGGAAGAATATTGCCAAGAAACTAAACTATATGGTCAAAGAATATTTTTATACTATTATGATATGTTTCCTTGATAAACATAGAGTTGTTTTCACCTGAATTCCATATACTTCTCTGTCCTGCAGCAATCATACAACCTATGGTAAACTATCACGTCATCTGTCTTCAGGACAATAACATGGAAAGTTATTTATTGTATGTTCTAAACCAAAACAAAAATGTCTACAGAAATTGAAGGAATAATGGGTGTGAAACTGACTTCCAAAATCTGTAAGCAAAAAGGACACATCTGTAGTTGGAAGAGAGATAACCCAACAAAGTCATGGAAAATGATGGTGTTACCATCAATACTTACCCACTTGCTAAAATTCTGTATGCCAGGTGACCTACCAGTGGTCACTGACAGCATGCAAGAGAGCTGCTACGCTTGACAAAAATATAATTTTAATCCCTCTTGAAGGAGTTACTGTTCTTCACCCCTGTTGCAAAATGTGGGAGTATCAGCTACTGAGCAGCTGTCATGTTCCAACCTCCCAACAACTGGCTCTGTTTCTCTGATGAGTGAAGCAATCCCAAAATATGTACATACATATGTACATAGATATGGAGTTTGTATCTCTTTGGGAATTAGATCTTGAAATTTAATTGCAAGATGTTATTTTATTGCTATGAACACCCACCAGTTTTCCCCAAACTACTCAGTCTTGGAACTATGGACATTGTTTTCAGGACAAAAATGCTTATTGAGCTTATGTTACATTTCCTAAAACCAGTTACATGTGAACCTCAGCTGGATAGTGATGAGGAGGCAGTATGTGCTGGCTCGTTTGATTATTAAGATGGATTATTGATGATGGAATATTATATGCCTCTGTCCCACCAAATACGTGAAAGAATCCATCAGGAGACTTTTATGGAAAATAACTTTTTTGTGATTAGTTATACAAAACAGTGTCATTGCATTTTTCTGACTGATGCTTTATGATTTTCTTGTTAGTTTCTACCATTTGTGCCTTGAAGAGAAAAGATGTCTTCTCTTTCCATATACCAAACAAGTCAAAGGTCTTACCAACAGATAAAGATCTTTTCCACATGACAAGGTGGTCTCACAAGTGGTCTCACAGGATCTCTCCCATGTTAATGGCTGAGAAATCTCAGCATTTACAGGCACCACAGGACAGCCAGCATTGACCTCACCATGCTCCCCAGGATGTAAGTGCTGCGGCTGTAAATTGAAGGCATCCCCCTCCTATGGGGATTCCTTTATGTCAAGGATAGACTAACTATTCGTCATCATTTCCCAGTTCACAATGCCTAAAATAGTGTGAGGGTTGTGCTGCATGCAGTCTGGCACAGCTGTGTTTTTCATAGCATGACACCAAGGATATGCGCTGCGTTACCACACGGGATAATGTGGGAGGAATGTCCTAGATGGAAGGAGTCAATCTTGGCGTGGGCTGCATCCAGGAACAGACCCTGGAACAAATTATCATGTCAACTGTTTCTAGGCCTCCTTTTGGAAGGAAATAGCTAGCTCACTCCAGAGCGTAGCCTGGGAGTAAACCAGAAAACAGCTAATCACTAGCGTGGAAATAGATGCACCCAACCTCACCTTCAGTAGCACCAGACTTTAGGCCACATTTGAGCACCACTGAGAGTATAAAGACTCTTTTTCCTCACATTCCCCGGCTTTGAAATGGCTTTGTGATTTTGTCTGTTTGATATTGCCAGCAGAGTAGCTTGGAGGAACATAAACCGTACTTTGCTGTAAAAATAATGAGGCCTGCAGTAATTCTGGCTGCTTACAGATTAACACCCAGAAACACAGACCAACTGAGGAGGAATCCCTGCCTTTCACACCAACAGATATCACTGCTGAGGGTAACATTCCTCTCTTCAGCTGAAATATTAACCAATGTGGAAGAAAAGTTAATGGCATAAGTAACTTGGGCTTTGATGCAGGGTACTGAAAACTTTATTCTAGCTCTGGTTTTGACAGGGACCTGTCTCCAGAGAGCGGGGTGTGTGGGTGCTGTGTCTTCTCAGCAGCCTGCCTTGTTCATCTGCTGAATTATGAACCAGCTGAGCATTTTTCAGCTTAGTCATCTCATTCCCGCAGATAATAATCAAGCCCAGAGGTCACAAATGCATGGGAGGGTCTCTCCTCCTGGCACGCAAGACTGGCCAGCGACTGCTGACAGAGCTGTAAGTGCTGTATCGCATGCTGTGGTGAAGCAAAGCAAAGCAAAGTAAATCCAAACGGGTCAGCAGCACAGGCAGGAAAGCCTGAACTTTACACTAGAGTAATCGTTCTCTCCTTCTTACCTGCCTTCACAGCACTCCGGGGCTCTGGAAGGATTAAGCAGATCTTTGCCAATGGGCTGTCCTCAATGGCTACATTTACAGTCACATTTCTACTTTATCCTGCAATTCTTAGTTGAAGTTCTTTAGTCTTTGACCTTGAGGTGGGGAGACTGGTTGGAGAGGGCTCACTGGCACCCTCTCTCTCCACCACATGGAGGGCTCTCACGATTCAGGATCTCAGAAACAGGTTGTGATACTCCTTCTCTCCAGCTGGAAAAAATGCACCTAGAAGATCAAAGAACAATGTTTCCAGAGCATGGGACTCACACCATCCCACCAGCTCCCCGCTGGGATGCTCGCAGGTTCAGCAGGTGACTGTTCTAAGCACCCAAAACACCACCCTCCAAGTGCCTTGCTCCTGGAGACAAACCTGACTCCTGCGCTCTTTCCCCTCATTAAGCACACTTACCATCTCTGTGGGGCTTCACTCTGTTTATATCCTCTTCTCCTAACACTTGGCTTCTGTGTCAGCCTTTGGCAAACTGCCCACTGCTCCGTACCCAAACCCCCTTGATCGCCAAGGCCTCGGCCGGCCTGATGCCCCAAGGTGTTTCATGCTCAGTAGTTGCCTGTTAGGATTTAATGACCACCTTGTCAGGCAGGTCTCATCAAACCAGCCTGGGCTGACAGAGAGGTATTCATGATGCAGCAGTTTTCATAGCAGTAACTCCATAATAACTTCATCGCCTGAGTTTACTGAGTTCATTAAGCCAGCATGCTGGCCACATTGAAAGCAAGATGTTAAGGATTATTTCGGCGTACAGACTGGATTTATATTCTCTATCATTTGATTATGGTGACATTTATTCTTTTGCATTTCTTGCTTCTTAAAATTATCAACCGATAATGTAAGATAACTGCCTTAAAACACATAGGAGCTCAGGACACAATAACTATTTTTATTTCAAGAGTTAATATATATAGCATACAGTTTCAAGTCATGTAGTCACCTCAGTTTTAGTAAGAATTATGTCCCATATCTGGAAACTCCTTGAACACCCTTTTCATAGAAGCACGGAACTAAATCCCTGTCCCAAGAATACTTATTCTCCATTTGATTTTATCTTAATGCCACAGGTGATTATCCAATAATAGAAGATACATGCTGTGCTATCTCTTTCAAATAAAGCTGCTGTGCAAAAAATAAAAGGGATCCTGCTTTACTTCACATTATGCATTATCCCCATCAACTGCATGAAATTTTGTGTTTTGTTTATGACCTAGGACTTTAGGTCAAATACTACATATGTTCTAAAAAATGGGATGGGAACTGATTTATCTGTTGTGGAGAGAAGTACGCCCTTGTCACGTGTTCTACCCTGAGCAAAATGGTGACATAGTCTTTGACCTGTTCCCTTTCAGGTAATAGATGTACATTATGGATTTCACATAACCTAGTTATGATAATTCTGGATGGGATGAAATAGATTATGACTTCTAGTTAATGTACTTGGTCCTAGAGATACTAGTTTTTCAGTGGTGGAGATTGAGAATATTGACACAAAAAGACGCACCATTAAAAGTTACTGTTAGGCATTTTTTAATTATTTTTTATTATTATTTTATTCTGAGTAACACTTGGACAGTAGGCAAACCACTGGTTTGCCTGTTTAGCTGCAAGGGCTATGCAGTTTAGCTTTTACTCTGTTTTATCCTGAAAGATGTCCTATCAGCCTTGGTTGGCAGCCCATCTTAGTTTGGGAGCTAAGTTTACAGCATCCCAAGTCAAACTCTGTACTTTGGATGTTGATGTTTCATCTTGGCAAACTATCTGTTTATTTAGTTTCCAGGCAGGCACACAGGATCAAGGTAATAAGACCAATGAACCAATTTTCCTCAGGAGATGTGAGCTATCATTTACAGATGTGCTCTGGGCTTTTTTGATCTCAAACATTCAAAATCCATTCTTGTAAAAAGCTAAAAGAACATCTAGTATGCTTCTGGTGCTGTTGCTTCTTTCTTCCTTTCTTTTTGACACATAGACCCAAGGAAAAAAAATAATGGCATGGGTTTGGATTCAGGATTAAAGCGACTATGAAGCACTGTAGTCATGGGTTTTGCTTGTAATTTGTGGAATTTGTGGCTATATGGAAATTAAAATTTTTGCTTGGAAAAGCTGACAACAACTACAATATATTTAGTTAAAACACCAGATGTACCTACTTCTCAATTAAATGCTTAGACTGACATTCCTTAAAATGGAAAACACATGCTCTTTGTAACTCAAATATATCCGTATCAGGGCCCGTTTCAGTGCGTTCTAAAAAGTCATGTCCTGATGGAACAGCGAATAAAAGAAAGTTTCACCGCCAGTAAAAGAGGTCAGATTAACAGGAGTTCAGTTGTAACAGCGTTTTACATCGCTGTCTTTCATACCTAAGAAACCACCTGCAACTGCTCAGGATCCCAGGCAGTGTTGCAACGTACTCCACAGATTTGTCAGCTATGTGGTCCCTCTGAGGTTGTCGTGTGGCTGCCGTGCTGGAGAAGAGGAGAATTAATCCAAATCAGAGTTTCCCAGAGCAGCACCCTGTGAAGATGCAGCTGACAACTCCTTTTCATCCACTCCTTGCATCTTGGCTCTTTATAAACCGGAGAGCAGGATTGTTCACAAATTTCTAAATCTTCAGTAAAAAAATTAGAGAGAAAAAGTACTTTACAAGTACAGCAAAATGTCCTTGTATAGGAACTGCTTTCAGCTAAGACAAGATAAAACATTAGTGTCCTGTCTGACCTCACCTCAGCCTGAAGCCTTGATCTATTTGATATACATGGCTTCAGTTGGTCCTCCAAATTTCACCTGATTCCTCTCAAAGTCAATACCAAAACTCTCTCTGACAGAACTGTGCCTTTCCTTACTCTGATTTAAGAACAGGAGGATGCAGGCAGCCATGGACTTGGGGAAACATGGGAATCCCCAACCCCTACAAAACCATGAAATATTAAATTAGGTATGGCAGGAATAGAGGAATAGGCATGCTGTGTTTGGAACAATAGCTCGCTTACCTCACTTATGGTGGACAAATTCACTCATGGTACAAAAGTACACATTAACACACCCCTTTTTTTCAAGACAGAAGTAAAAAGAATGAGCTATAAATCAGAAAAATCTCCAAATGATGATTTTCATCTTGAGCTTCTGCAACATGTCTAAGCTGGAAGTCATCAGTTTTGTCATTATGTATGTATAAAATCATACACCGCTCGAACGTGTTTGTCTAACAGTGGACGAAAGCCATATTTTAATACAATATGGAGCACTGTAACCGAACTCATTCCCAGCACAGGTTTGATCTAAGCCATTTTTCATCAGTTGTGCCATTCTGAAAAACAGCTGATGCGTCCTTTGACTGTCTTCATCAAGATATTTCTGAACCAACTGCAGCAATGTTTCTAAGCAAAGGGTTGGCGGCAGTGGATGTGCTGATCACTATCAAAAGCCAAACACTGAACTTTCAATATATCTTGGGGCTTCTCTTTGGGGCTGCGGTAAGTTAAAATTCTCACTAATGTTTGTGTATGTTCCTGGGTGTGAGAAACTGAATCATTAGCTACACTAAGGAAAACAAACTTAGAATTTCCTTGAGTAGCTTGGTTCACGTGACCTTGCTTGTGTTTTCTTAGGAATTTTTCCTGGAAAGCTCAGGCATCCTAACCCTCTGCAACTTCAGTTTTTCTGATGGATTTGCTCCCAGAATAAGCTGTAGTTTTCAGATGGCTGGATGGAAAGTTTTTTTGTGAACCTGCCCTCTTATTGCTGAAGCATCTGGCCCGTGAAGACTTTTCAACAGATCGTCTGTTTGGGACTTCTCTGTTCAGTCAGAGCTGAAAAGAACAGTTATTTCTGGTTTTCAGTTCAGCTGCCTTGCCTCCCAGTTCAAGCCCTGTTTCAGACTCTCACTGCGGACTTCACAGTGCCCTGTACTGAATACAAACCAAGATAATTCTCAGAGAATGAATTCAATGCCTCACGGGTTAGTTTTATTTAACAGGAAACATGTGCCTATCAATATAATTATTGTTTCATATTTCACAATATCCTAGTATAAATATTTTGTTTGGAAATTTTTTAATTCATCTTGGAAACCATTCTAGTGATATCTCTTCAATTAGAAAGAAGTTACAGGACCAGATTTCCTGGTTCATCCTGTTGCAATGCAATTGCTACACACAGTGCTAAGTCTGCTGAATTAGCACCACTGTGATCGTTGTAGATCCACAGATTTAAATTCAGTCATGTACCTTCAAATGCTAATACAATTTATACACATCAAATGAGATGAGTGAAATTTTCATGGCATTTTCTCCAACCTTGTACCCATAAGATAATTTTCTCTTAATTGGAGAAGGTTTTTGATTCATCTGCTCTATCTCCCCACACGTAGTTTTTCTTTCTTTTTCGATACATGTCACATTATTCAGAGTCATTATTTTTATTATTTCATTGTGAATAGTCAGATTTGAGAACTTGTGAATGCCCTTTGAAATATGAGGCTCGAAGACCCTTGAAAACATGGATGTTAAAAATCATAGTGTGTGTTGCCATTTGAGAAAGATATTCTTCAGGCAGAGAACAGCCCAGCTTCCACTTGATCTGCAGAATCATTTTGCAGTGCAAGCCCTGACAATAATTCATGCTAGCAAGTGCTTTCCTTCTAATCTGCCTTTGTCCTTGCTTCTAAGAATAATGAAAATGTAACGTGCTCATAAAAGTTAGTCAGATAAATGGAAATTAGACCCTTCAGACTCCCACTGCAGTCAGTGTAATAAACTGGCAAGCAAAATTCATTTCACTGCATGACGCACAAATACCCTTTGATGGTAAAATGCAGATGCCAAACAGCTACCCTATCAAGCTACATGACACCTGAATATGGTCAATCTGTCCACCAACACTCAGAAGATAACACACACCACCATTTTTTTTGTAACACTGGGAAGCCACAAGACAGAGAATGTCTAATCTTGAACACCAATACAAATCATAATCACATAATCATAAACGCTTTCCCTCCATATTTTATAATTTTCTACAATTTGTTTTGTATAGGAAACTTGTCTGGTAAAGGGACATTTCTTTATCTGTTTCCTTTTTCTTTCTTTTTTTTTGGGGGGGGGAGGCTTTGGTACTGCATGATCATAAAAGAATAGCTATTACTTGACATATTATCTGCCATCTTATCCAACAGAGTTACACCAGTTTCTACAGCTGATAGTCTGAATCATTGTTTGCCACCAAATATTTGCCTTTCATTGCTGTCTAAAATACTTCTAAATATACTTCAGTCATCTAATCAGAGGGTTGATTATTCCCTGCCCTATGAATCAGGTGAGTGATCATACATCACGAATAAATAATTGAGAATAGGGAGGACTCAAAATCAACAGTCCATGAGCAACTGATAGGAAGAATATTGTTGAACACAGTCTGTGACATGTTGTGATTAATGCATTTGTATGTATGATAAGCTTCCAATTGTTTGTGAGTATAAACAAGCCTAAAGAACAGTAATTTGTAATATAAACTCATTCCAGGGGGCACATTATCTGCCAAAGTGTTAAATGTGTGCAAGAACACATCTTGAAAAGGTAGACCTTTCATTTGAAGCAAGTATATGAACTATTTCTAGTAGTGAAAACATTTCTTTTCATTGTTTCTTCTAATTAGTGATAACTATATATTCTTTTTCTGCAAGGTGTTGCTTCTTAACTTACCAAAACACACCAGGTGTTTCCTGAACTGGCATCAAGAACATCTCTGTGACTGGGTGTACATCAGCAGGGCAGGCAGTCTGCTTCCCCTCAGTCTGCCTTCGGTCACCACCTGAACCTTTTCTTCGTGCAAGTCTGCCAGGACAAAATCACTGAGTGACTCTGCCTGTTGCCTTCCCTCATGTCAGAAAGGCACATGAGGGCAAAAACCATCTCTCTCTGAAGTGCTGATTCTAAGCTTTTGGACTTGAGGAGAAACATGATAAATTCCCCCCGTTTACTACCACTGATTTGCAGGGTAACTATAACTGCACAGCTGAGATGATCGTGTGTTAATTCATTGAATTTTTTTCCAGGCACATCAAATTTCCCCATGCTTCCTGATTGTTCAGTGTTCATTCTGTAGAATTAGCTTGACACTGAGGACACGTTAGAAAATTTATAAGTCCTCTCAGTTCTGCAGAAAAAAAAAACCCTACATTTATTGACCATATCCTGTGGCTAGCACTGTAATTTCACCACTTTGATGAACTCAGGGATGGAAGAGTCAACACAAGAGTCAATGCAAGAGTCATAAAAACAGGTAAGTCCCATCAGCTAGCAGTGCTGAAGCAGTCAGAGACAAATAATGACTCTGTATTTCATTCCTTTATCTTTCTTCTTCGTTTCTTTCTTTTGTAAATTTTGACCTCTTTTCTTTTCTTGTTTCTAATGGTCCTTCTGAGTTCCTTGTTTCCCTCTTGCAATCAGACATGGCTTAAAACATGCAAGGAGTCAGAAATATTTTTATAAGGGCAACCAACATTAGTGAAAGCATCTAGGAGCAATTTAAATTGCTTGAAGACTTAAAATGAGCACTTTCAACACTTGCCTGCAAGAGGAAGAAAAGCTGTCGACAGAAAAGTGACATAAATCATACAGTATTTTATTAGTCTGCATATTTTACTATCACCCTGTTTTAAATCAGTTGGGGAGAATATTGAAATTATGGTCTAAAAGGAGTCTTAAATGTTCTTTTTACCATAGTGCAGGGTGAAAAGGCAAGGCAACATAATATCTTAAACTATCTCCCATATTTGGGTATGCAGAAGAGAGATGAGTAGGAAGGAAGGGAAAGAAAAGCACATGAGGAATTTAGGAAACCCCATCCAAATTCTGCAGCTGACTTTAGCAGGCTGAACTTAACATTCCTGATATGGGAAACACACACACACCTGAACCACTACTTTAAACTCTGGGTGTTTCTACACTTGAAAGTATCCTTGTTTGCTTCTTTGCACAAGTACTTCTATCCAAGAACAGTGTGATCTTCTTAATCTGAACCCATGAACAGTTAGTTGATCAGGACCAACTCCTTGTATATTTAACTAATTAAAATGTCAACTAGTTAGCAGGAGAAACATTTGGTCAAACACACATATACACCAAAAAAATATGTAGGGCTGTGTACCAAGGAAACACAGTGGATACTTTGAACTATTTGACAAAATATTTAATTGAATGTGATAGGGAGTTTAATGAGCACTGCACATTGTGGGATTTCCCTTTCTCCTCAATGAGGTGGCACAGAAGCACCAGTTGCACATACGCTCCAAGTGCCCAAAGCGTTTGAAAGCTTGCTTTAGCACATCAAGAATCTGAAGCTGCAGAAAGCCTTCAAACCCAGCCAGCATAGCTCTTGGGAGTGTTTTTCAGCACAAGATCTAGCAACAACTTAGAATTACAACAGGCTCCAGGAATTTCTGAAAAACTGCTGGTTCTGCTTTTCTTCTGTAGCAGTTTAAAACTGGTGGGCACAGCAAGTGGCCACAACAGAAGCCACTAGCTGTGGGAAATCCTATACAAAGTCCTGGGCAAGCAGAATATGATGAAGGGTGGAAAGATTCTTTTTCCCAGTATTTAGTTTTGGTGGCAGTTTGGGGGATGAGCATATTTTGCGTGCATCAAAAAGTATACCGAAGTACAAGACTCTTGCTGAGATGTAATCTCATTTTAGCCTGCCCTGCTGTAAGTAAAGAGATCTAAGTGAAAAAATGGGGGTTTAACCACTACTTAATTAGAAAAAGAAGAGTGTAAATGTCAATAATTGTCTGAAAACATCTAATTTGGGGAAATTGAAATAACCTAGATTGCAAAAAGGACACTACCTGCAACCCCCATGTGAGTCTCAGACTGCTCTAGAGAGGAAACCATGCAATGAAAATACTGCCTTCAGTCTATGATGTGTTTTGCAAAGTAAAACCCCTCTTCTGCAGTTTAGCAGGGAGAGAGGCAATATTCTAACTGCATTTCAGCATATCAAGTGATTTTTTAAAGTGAAGTCTAATTGAAGTGCTAACTTCCTTTTATAACGTAGAAAACAAATAGTAGATATACTTTCTACCCCAGACTGTCTTTTTGCTTTCAATGTGCTGGGTCTTCCTGCACCAATTTTTCCACAGTCTTGCACCCACACCTTTTTTAATTTACTACAAATGTATTTATATTTATTTCTAAATAAATTAAAAAATAAATATAATTTTCGGGGGGGGGGACCCCCCTAATCTCGTGTAGCTTTCCTGTACAGATTCTAAATAATTAATTAGAAAATTCACTCTTTGTCATTCTTTTGTCACATGTCCAAAAGGCAACCAGGACAACATTTTCAAAAATGTTCATGTGACTGAGGGATCTAAGGCTCATTGATTTAGGGTCCTTTGAAAGTGTGTCTCCTATTTAGAATGAACGCATTTTCTAAAGTTGATGAACTTTTTCAGTCCTCAGTGATTCCAGATTGCTATATGAATCCTGTGTCCACTTAGAAGCTTAAGACACTTGTATCAATACTTCAGAATATATTTAGAAATCAGTTTAAGCACCTCACTTGGAAATTTTTGGCTTATTTACCCCAATAATTATGCTAAAGCTGAAAAATAAGACATGGTAAGATCAGTCCAAAGAACAACTAATCTCACACACCAAATCGCTGATACCAAGCCAAGACTGCTGAAAAACCTCATTAAAAAGAATTGAAAAATTTATAAGGATTTAGTAGGTCACACAGAGCATCTGTCTGCAAATCACAGACTATTCATTACTATCAGGTCATCATTGCTGTGAACTGTCTAGCTTTGACTGCCTAGGAAGATTTTAGTGTCACCCCTCCTAAAGAGGACATTGACCTTCTAAGCTAATATGATATTTTAAATTACAATGTGTCAGATAACTATATTGTACAACTTTAGGGGAAAAAAAGGATGCTGTTTTCCTATTATAGAGAGAATGAATATACTACACATTGTACTTTCTACAATGATGTCATTAAAAATTGCATTTTTGAAATTAAATTAGTTGGCACTGGGAAATACCTTCCTTTGATATAAACCTGTTTATTTTCTCCTCATGTGTAGCTGACATTTGTGTATAAATATGGCCCAAAATGGCAATTATTACTGTTTCATAAGGTACTTCAATTTCTAGTTACATGTGCCCCACTTGGACGGGTTTGTAATAAAGCTAGAAAACATTGAAAGGAAAAGAGGGCTTTTTTATTTAACTTTTTGGCAGCAGCCTGTTTGAACATTGTGACTCAGAGCACCAAGGGATCAATAAAAACACATTTATCTCTCCAGTTCCTTAAAATGAACTCTAATCCTACTTTCTGCATTTCCTGTTTGCAAGAGGGTGGGAAGAGATTCCTAGGCAGCAGTGGAAAAAAAAAGTCCCACAGTTTTTCAAAACTTATTCTCAATTATAATTTGAGAAAAATCAAGTTTTTGTGGTGTTTTCAACAGCTGTACAGAGACAATTCTGTTTGAGTTGCTGGAGATGTAGTTCTGGAGTGTGGATGAATAGCTCATAAATTATAGATAAAGGAAATGCCTTTGCAGAAGAGAAAAAAAAATATGAAACGGACAAACACATTGCTAAGAAAAAACAAACTAGCTGCTGACTATTGTAATCTTCCTGAGTTTTCTGAGTGATAAAAATGAAGGTAGTTTCACTTGAATTGGGAGATTCCTTCAAAAGGAAAGACAACAGTGAGGATTAGGATCACCAGACGTTCTGGTATTACAGTGAATTAGGGCAGTAAGAGGCATTCCTGTCCATAGAAATCTGCTGTGAAACAGAAACTGTATATTTTGAGCTTTCCTCTAAAAATCCTGTCTCAAATAGTTTTTGAAGATATGATAACTCTACTATAATGAAAAAGTATTTTCCAAACAAAAGAGAAGGGAGACTGTCCTTGAGCCAGAACTGTGGCACAGAGGTATTGGGATATGCCCTCAGGATCTGATCATGACTGGCAATAGACCATAACTTAATTTGGCATGTGGATTGAATCAATTTACACACAAGTTTAAATCTTGTAAGCCAGCACCCCATAGGATAGCAAAGAGGATATCCTTTTTTACATAAGACCAATTTCCAAGTCTGTAGAAACAACCATGGCAATTAAAAGCAATGGATTTGCCTCTGACGGAATGCACGAACGCATCATGATTCTATTATTAATTTTTTCCTTCAGCAATGCTGCCCCAGATTGTTCCCCCGGAGTCAGGAGGTTAGCCTGAACTTGCTAAGTGAACACACAGTGGTCTTTGCCTTGCAAATGTCAGCTCCTTCCTACGTCTTCTCCATCCTCCACAAGATGAATTTACTCAGATGATGTACCTGGGTGCCGAGTGATTTCGGCATTTTAGCTTCTAACCTCCTTCACTCGGTAATTCAGCAGTCTCCACAATGGGAGTTTTTGTGGATTAGCTGATACAGCCTTTAAAAGAAGGTTCAGAGCACTGAATTACAGAAATTCTTGTGTCTAAACAAAGCAGCAATAACTTTATCATTCAGGGGGAGAGCTGAACAAGTACATTGTAATGAACTATGGATTTGCTTCAGTTTTTCTGCTCATGGAATAGCCTTAAGAAGATTAGTCCATAAACTAATCTACTTCATTCTAGATTTTTTAATATTATTATTTGATTTTTTTGTGTGTGCAAATGCTTAAGTTTTAATTGGTAACAAGGAGTTCTTTGGGTGTTCAATATTTGGCAGGCTAGTTCTTAAGATTAACTGAGATACTAATAAGTCATGTACCATGTTTTCCTTCACCTGGCTGGATGAGACTACAGCCTCTTCCAAAACAAATATTCACATACGCAAGTGGAAAAACAAATCAGATGATTAAAGTCCATTTACTTAACGTGTCAAATGCTCATGGAGGCTAATGACAAAATGCCATTTGATGGAAATGACCATAAAAATATTTGTTTGAATATTTTTCTCCATTCATCCGGTATTTATTACAATGGTAGAGAGGTAAAAAAACCCACTGCTGTTAAAATGTATTTGTGAATGCAAGAAATATTCATTATACAAACACAGCAATCTGAGATTTGTTAGCCTGGATGGCCACTATATAAAATCAGCACGAAAATATTGATCACTGCAAAATTTCCAAAGAAACACACAAGACATGGCAAGAATGATGGCCATTTCATCGGGGGTATTTAAAAAAAAAAAAAAAAAAAAGTGAGTTAGTTGTAAGTCATTCTAACCAAGGAATGAAGAGATGTCAGATCCATAGGGAGGCATAAGCCGGTCTGACATTCTCACAAGGTTGGAGGAGCTGAGGACAGATCAGATCCTGAGTTTATGCTGCTGTAACTAGAAACAGAATCTGGCCCAGCACTTTGTGGAAGGATGCCAAGAAAATTCTTGGCATCTTGAGTTAAAGCCGTAGGTGGTTAACAGGAAGATAAGGTCAAATAAGGAGACCCTTACTTGGCCTTGGTTCCATCAGATAAGACAGCCCACCAGGCAAATGGCAGCCGGATTTCAAGATTTAAAGGGCTACTCTTCAATGGAGTTCAAGACTCTGTCAAGCAGAATGTTACATTTCTAGAATAACATGAGTTGCTCCAAATACTGACATTTAATCATTCTTTATTAATGTGCCAAGCTATTGAATTAAAAGCAGTGTTCCCATCATAAATTGAGCTCTCTTTCCTTCCCACTCTGCCAGGCACATATAATATATATCACATGGGTGAAGCTCTAAAGAAGAATGTTTATTTAAGTTATATCTTCCCCATAGTTTGAGTTTGTTTGCAATCTGCAGTTAAGCAATGGGATTGAGGTGCTGAGAATATGTTGGTGGGCTGGTCAAGAGTCACCTCAGAGGATATAAATCAGTAGCACAGATAAATGAGCTTTTGTGAGTCTCTTTCCCAAGTCTTCTGCAACATATATTCTGGGTCCTCATTTTTTCAATACAAGAAAGAAAAAAAAAAAAGAAGTGTCTAGTTCAAACAACTGAAAATCTCACAAAAAACCCCAAGAAACTGTATATTTCATATATATCTGCAAGTCAAATTAAAGCCTAGGCTTTCCCGTCATCCTGTTAACCTGTGTAAAAACTTCAGACTTCACGGCTGAATCTGCTTCAAATGGACAGTATGACACTGTTAAGTTTCATAGCTATTTCATGAGTTAATTCTGCCCAAAAACATATCTGGGGAAAAAATGACACAGTATTAAATTACTGCCCTACATAGTGTATTCTGGCTGCCAGTCATCAAGACTTCGGAGAAGGAAATATACTATTATTATTTTCCTTTCGCAGATGCCAGAGCCCAGATTACTGGCTTATATTCAGCTGCTTTTTTGTTACTCCTATTAAGCACCTTGCCCAAGAATGCTTTGGATTACTACCAGCCTTGGGATGATAAGAGTTTAGCCTCTGCTGAGTGATTTCCTTTATCTATGTCTTGAAATCACTGAAGACAGAGTCCTTACGAATATTCATCTCATGGGTGAGGATTCCTGTGAGCAAAGTAATACGGACAGATTCACCTACATGCCATGTGTATAAATACAACATGCATGCCCTGTGTAAGGGTGCAGCTACCCCACTTGATGTTTGATTGTCTCTCACTTATGACCATAACCTCATCCAGAAGCAGTCTTAGGTTAGTATACACCAAGTCCTGTCCTGCAATACAAATTTAAAGCATCCTTCTTTAAAGCATCCTTCTTTAAAGCATCCTTCTACTAGGGGGTTGGAACATCTCTCTTATGAGGAAAGGCTGAGGGACTTGGGTCTTTTTAGTCTGGAGAAAAGAAGACTGAGGGGGGATCTTATCAATGCTTACAAATACTTAAAGGGAGGGTGCCAGGGGGATGGGAACAGGCTTTTTTCAGCGGTGCCCAGTGATAGGACAAGAGATAACGGGCACAAACTTGAATATAGGAAGTTCCATCTTAACATGAGGAGGGACTTCTTTACTTTGAGGATGGCAGAGCACTGGAACAGGCTGCCCAGAGAGGTGGTGGAGTCTCCCACACTGGAGACATTCAAAACCCGCCTGGATGCTGTCCTGTGCAACCTGTTGTAGGTGACCCTGCTCTGGCAGGGGGGTTGGACTAGATGATCTCCAGAGGTCCCTTCCAACCCTGACCATGCTGTGATTCTGTGATTCTTTTTGCCATGTCAGACTAAGAGACAGCTACTGATGCAATTCATTGGCCTTGAGACAGCGGCACTGAAATTATACTGCTCTCTGAGCTCTGAGATGCTATAAAGCCAGCAATCATTTCCAGGTCTTTGCCTGTTGCAATGTGTCATCTGTCCACCCACTTCAACAATGCCGTTCCCCAGTATTTAAGAATCCCAACAATCGAACACGTCAAAAAGTCACAGTCTCGCTCTACCCATAACTTCAGGCAATTAAAGAGGAGCCTGCTCATCTGTGCGATCCCTTCAGGCTAACCATTTTCCTCCCTGCTAACAAATCCTGCCTCCTGGATGAACCAGTGAGTAGAGGCACTGAAGTGGCTATGCAGTTCTGAATTAAAAGCCAGCTTGCATCTTCCCAGCTTGGAGCATGGGTGCAGATAGCACATGACAGTCAGCACTGACTGAGCAGCATTCTCTGCAGATAAAACATTCTTTGTATTGCCACATATACTTTTTCTGTAACATAATGAAGAGATCACTTCAAGAAGTTATAATACTGTCACATGGTAATGCTTCCTCTTTACAGAAGACAAAGCACAGAGCCCAACTGCCGCACGCTGCAATGAAGCCCAGATATTTATTTGCCAAGATAATAGCATTTTTATTATGAAACCACTTTATTCTGGAAACTGTATTTTTTTTTGTATCAGACTATGCAGGCAATAGATGTTGCCGCTGTCTCTACAGATGACTGTTTTGGGGAGGGGGGATGTTGAATCTGCTGATTCTACGCTTTTATTAATGCTCACTCTGGCTGTCATGCCAGAAGGACTCTTTGTTTAATGTCACTGTAATTCCGAAGAAAGTTTATCTACAGACAGTATATTTTTGTTAAAATGTTAAACACTTTGAAAGGGGAATGGAATATTCACTGGGTAAATACAAGATCACCAGCACAAAAGGATCACATAGAAAGGGAAAATACGGGGGAAAAGAAAAAAATCAATACTGACACATATGTATATTAATATATATATATAAGGTTATTTACAAAGAAATCTCTTCTTTCGGGATAAATTTGAATAATACATAATATTTGGATAGAAAGGTGGATTTATTTTCACCTGAAGCGTAGAACTGCAGACAAGCAAACTTTCCAAAGGTAAATATTTAATCATTTCTGTAAGGATTAATACTGTTTAAAATATTACTAAATATAGATGCAAAATATTAATTTGTTCTAAGTAAAGAACATTTATAAGATCTTTCGTCTACAAATCTGTCAAGAACTGTAGTCAGTTACCAAATACCATATTTGAAAACCTAGTAGAAAAAAACCCAAAATCCTAGGCTAAAAAAATTTTTGTTATCAGTCTGGTTATTCAAAAAAGACATAGAGAGCAATGCAGTTTCCACATGCTCCAGTCTTTGCTTTCCAATGGAAAGGAATCTCTTTTATGATATTTGAAAAATGTCTTTCTGTGATCCTGAAGTTTTGCTCTAATCTGGCTAGGCAGTCAAAGTCCTCCAGGAAAGACTGGATCCTGAGCCTGAATCAACTCTTAAACATTCTCTTTCTAAAGACAAACATACACTCCATAAACTTTTCATTGTTCTAAACATCTGTTTAGACTCATGAACAGCTTTTCAGCCAAGTCCAGCAATAGCGAGGTTGACCTAGTTCGTGTATCAGTTTTTTACTTCTTGCAAGCCACAAAACATTATTTCTGTAGTCACTATGATGTACCATAAAGAATAACAATAACTAATCTTACACAGAAAAACTCACAATCCAAAAAATAATAAAAATAATAGCTTGTATATTCTCCTGTTTTCCCACTCTGATATATTGATATATATATATATATAAAAGTGAGTCCAACTATGCAGTCTGAAAACAGGTGGATCATCCCCTGCATTTCTTCTGAATGAGTTCCTTAGCCAATGTATTGTGGTCTTTGTNAGTAAAAAAAAAAAAAAAAAAAAAAAAATCAGGCAAACCAGAACTGCAATAAAAAGACCTAAGAAAAGTATCATTCCATAATATCTTTTAGGTGAGAATGTTAGTACTTGCATTGAAGACCACTTGGCTATGTTTGAGGCCGTATGTCAGAAGATTGTTTTTGCCACCGACCAGAAGTTGTTCACCCACTAACCCTTGGTTGTCTGTAGGCTACTTTTAAAGTCTCTGCAAATGGTGATCAAGAAACAAGACTCCCATCACACACTCTTTGATTCCCTCTTCAGGAAGTGTGCAGCTTAAAAACGGCCACGTTGTGTTACAGAGCAAGGCAGCTCCTCCTTTTTCTTTCTACATTTTGTAAGAAAGGTACATGAATGAGGCCTTTCTTCAAGAGTCTGATTGTCTGGATTGCTGATATGTGTAATTCGCAGCAGACCCCATGTTACTGGATCATCAATCATCTATTTCAAAGCAGTTAGAACCTGGGCATTGCCCCAAAATGTATGTGCCAAGAGTTTGATACTTCTTGCTCAAACTTCCCCTTGGCGTTTCCAGGAAACTAGTTTAAACAGCTCATCATAGTGTTTTCTGTGGATCTTAATTTGAAAGTTTCAATCTTTCTACAAAGTTCAAGAGCATTGTTCAGATCCACACTCAGAGCCGCCAAGTCCTCTGCTAACTAGATTGTCCACAGTTAGGCTATGAGGCCCATGATGCTGAGACCTAAGGACTCGGGAACTCTAGTGATCAGTGATTTTCACAGCGCAGTTGTTCCCCTTTTAAAGAAGACGAGACAAGGCAGAACAGGTAATACAGATGTGAACGTGACAAAAGAAAATGAAACATAAGGAAAACAAACTGCACATGTTCGTCATTAAACAAGGTAATGGAAAGTGAAAACATTTTTTTGTTTGGTTGGTTAATAATGATTCATTGATTGATAGGGTTTACAAAGGCCTGAGCAGATAACATGGCTTAACAATGGTTTTTACAACCATGCGATGGAAAACAATGGGACAGTAGGAAACACATGTTTGATCTAACCTTCATAAAGTTGTCAAGCAGGTCCGTCAGTTACAGTATTTCTCTTCTGAGCTTGGATGAACTCAGTATCTGATGGGGCTGGACACTATATTTTCTTCAAAATTAGTAATAACTGAGCCCAGGGAAATGCTGAGTCTGTCTAAGAGGCAAAGAATTGAGAGGCATTTGAAGACCAAACGTGAGACTTAGGCATCTTGCAGTCGCAGGCTCCCAAGGAATGAATCAAAGTGTAAATTTAACCTAGTTAAAGATGTTATCGTTTCTGTGCTGGATATAGGATGGAGCAAAAAAGAACCTCTGAGAGAACACGTACAATTTATTCCATGCTGTGCCCCACCCTTGGATTAACATTTTAACTTTCTGTTGTTGGCAATCTTTCAGCCAGAAATTTTGGTCCTGAGAAACTTAAAATGAAAGTTTAATTGCTGGAACAAAATATATTTTCTAGCCCCGAGACCACAAAGCAGAGCAAGGCCAAGATACAGAACACTGGGTGCCAAACTAGTGTGTAGCTGAGTGCAGGTTCTTCATGATTTTTTTTTTTTTTTAGCTCTGCTTTTCATTTGGGAACGGCTACTTCTGCCCCTCACACAAATGCCACCACTCAGGTGAAACCACTAGCAGCTCAAGGGCTGATCTTCCTGGATTTTTCATAAAGACTCTCGGACTGACGAAAAGTATAGGATTTAATGGACTTTTCTATGCACCTGAATATTATTTCAATACTTTTGGCTGGTATGTGAACTTTCCTCACTGTCTCATGCTGTAGGGCAAAGTTTATCAATTTTAAGCTCAATCATTCCAGGCCATCTGTAAGGAGTGGCCTTTCTCATCATTCTTTAAAATTTAAAAAGAATTTTTAAAAAGCAACTAAGTTGATTCTTCAGGGGGGGTTCTTTGGGAGTTTTTGGGGTTTTGTTTTTCTGTAATACAGGACCATAGAGAACAAATAATAAAATCTGGTTAGCTCAGGGGCTGTACTATTTAAGCAGATGCCAGCTACTCTGAGTAGAGGAGGCAGAACTGGGTTGGGTTTTTTTAGGGAAGACAAGTTTTGTTTTCCTTGTGTATTTGTAACATTGCACTTACAACAAACAGAAATTTCCTCACTGAATTTGTCTGTCACTGTACCACTTCCATTCAAATATAGGACTATCAAATATTAACCTGTTCAAAAAGTTAATACTCCTGGAATCTTTAAATTCCACATGGAAAGAAGTCAGATGTCTGTGTGCTGACTGCAATATGTAGGCATTTTTTTCTATTTTACAACCTTCTTTCCCAAGATCTCCAGGGGAAAGATTTAAAGAGCTCAACTTCACGTGTTCTGATACCACAATAATAAAAAAAGTTTCACCGTTTTATCTTACTGATTGTCTCAGAGAGCGGAGTTCACAATAGCATAAGTGAAATATCCATTTCATGCTCAAAACAGAGTTTGGTGAACCATTTGTAACAAAATAGTTATTTTCCCTGAAAACAGTCATTCCCTATAAATAGTTATTTTCCCTAAAAAATACTCAAAAATGTCATACTCGTACTCAAAAATTATTTTCAAAATAATTTTTCTCTGACTTCTGAAAATATTTGCTATCTGAAATGTGACCTTTTTCCATTGGAAAAGGAGGTCACATGGTACTGCATGAGTCATATACCTGAAGGAATAAGCTTGTGCCCTTTTCAACATGAGCTCTCAACCATCAGAAATACAACTTTCACTTTCTAAGCTTGCGATAGCTGCTTGACCTTTGTTAGATCTGTAAAAATTCTTGCCAGTAGATTTGTTTTTAGCAAATGCTCTAAAACATAAAGAGTGGCACAAACACTGCCAAAGTGAATATGTTTCAAAACACAAAGAGATGTTCATATAATGTGTCCGGCAAGCATTTCTCTTTAATCACCAGATACAGAATCTATTTCTCCTGCCTTGCACATCTGGCTGTAAATCATTTGTGCGTTATGATACACGCTCTTGCTTGGTACCATGCCATTGCGTACAGCGACCACTGCCAGAGCACTGTTACGCTTCAGGAAAAGAATACTTTTTGTTCCCATACGCATCCTACAATTCAAGCAGAGTGTGCTCTCCTACGGAGAGGTCACCTCTCTCTACACCTGCGAGTTGCAGCTGCAGATGGCAGAAGTATTTCAGCAGTTAGTTCCCAGGGCAGACCCGACGAGGGCTGGAGAAAAGAATTGCAGTGGGAAGCCTTCAGCTGTGGCTGCCTTTCTCACTGCAAAAGAGCTTCCAACAAAGAGTTGTCCCCTTCAGAGCACAGCACAGGACTCATTGTTGTCTGGGCTCTCTCACTAAATATGTCCTGGAGGGTCTTCTGCGCACACGTAGGTGTTATGCACAGGTGCAGTGCCCACCCCTCAAATTCGCCTTAGCCAGCCCCAGACATCACCTCCCCTTTTTAACTTTTTTTTTTCCCCAATAAGTAGAGAAGTTAAATTCTCCAAACAGTGAAAATGTGGTTTTTATACTTCTATTTTGGGGGAAAGGAGAAAAGAACCCAGAAAAAGGGCCTTTTATAGTCCTTAATATGAAACCTAATGTTATTTTTCTGTATAATATCACCTGAAAAATTTTAATTTGTCATACTTTCCTATTGTCTCAAACTTTCAGAACTTCAGTGAGGGATTTCTAAACCCATGAGAATCTCTGCATTTTTGTTTATGCTATATATGACAGACATGCTATGCAGCTGATATTAATGTATAAATAATACTAACATTTTGCAATTAAATTAATGTTATCATTACAAAGGTGAAAGATCACCTGGTACACTGCAGTTAACTCAGGAGATACAGCTATGACAGGGTTATTACCAAATGGCCTTACATTTGTCAGTTGTAAGGTTCACTCCAAGTCTCACATTAACCATTTGCTTGAAATACAGCCAAGTGAAGATGTGTTTCATCCCTCTGGGTTCCAGAAAGCTATCAGCTGTTTCCTACAAACAGTTCTGCTGTGTACCAGACTGAAGGTTCATATATTCAGCATCCTTTCTCCAAAAGCTGCTGGCAGCAGATGTTTAGAGAACAGAATAAGAACAGAGCACACATAAAAGGGTTCTTCCTATGTTGTAATCCTCTGTTTGTAGCTATCAGTGGGAGTGTCTGACACGAAGCTTGCATCTAAATGGCAGCATGGAATAGCCACAATTGGACTTAATCTTCATTAATCTGTCCAGATCCTTTCCAGCTCTGTCTATACTTTTGGCCTCCAAAATGTCCCACAAGGATTCCTACAATTTAGTATGCACTGTAAAGATTTCCTTTTGTTTGCTTTAAACCTGCTGCAGGGTAATTTCACCGAGGTCCCCTAGTTCTTCCACAGTGAAAAATGATGACTGATCACTCCCTGCTCACATTTTTCACATCATTCCTGATTTCACAGGCCCGCAACATACCCCTCCCCAGCTTTGCTTGCTGCAGTTTATGAAAATCTAATTTCGTTTGCTTTTATATGCTTGTTTGATACCCTCCTATATGACAAGATTATTCTCATATGCTAGCTGATTCCTGTATTTTTTTTTATTATTATTATGGGATGTTGCAGAAGAATTCAGTCCAAATGAGGTGAAGAGAGCAATTTCAGTGTCAGAATGAGTCTTGCAAAATCTCCAGTATTATCCATTCCAAAACTACATCAAAGTTTATTCCAGCACCTCACATCAATTCTCTAGGAACTGAAAACCACACCCGTTACAACAAGAGTTTAGGAGAGAAAGAATAGCTCCTGTATGGGGTATCCCAGAAGTTCTGCCTCATGCTAGCATGAGGCTACCATGCCCGGGCTCTCTTTCTTCACTCCTGAGAAGTCCTAACTGTCCTGTAGCTAATCGTGTCTTCTCATTCACGAGTAGCATTATGAGCCTGAGAGGAACAGCAATGCCCTGTATGGGACCTAGATATTCAGAAATAGAATTATTAATAATGACAATAATAACAATAACTCTTCTGACTTGTAGTATGAAGATAAGTACAAGGAAAGCAGAATAACCAGAAATACAGGCAGGGAATACACCACAGATTTTCTTCTTAAAGTGCATTTTCCACTGTGTGTCTGAATGAATGAAGGCTTGTACACTCGACTTGACAAATCGTTTCAGAATTTTACATAGCAGAACAAAGCAACACAAGTTTTTCTCCTAATGATTCAGCTAAATCACCCTCTCTTAATCCCTGCCTGATGCTCCTAGGTATGTTAAGGGCAAGGATATACCAACCCTGTTGACCTTTTCAGAATTCCAACATCTCATACTTTATTCCCTGAGGCTGAATTTGCCACTCTTCGCATATTTTGCTATCTTCAAGCTTTTTTAAAAGCGGTCCTCCCTACACCCCCTTCACGCCACTTACTTTTCTTGCTACTCAGTGATGCAGTTCCTTATCTCCAGGACAGAAAAAGTTGAAGTCAGCACATCAGGCCCATGGCTTCCTGCTTGAGTAATGTGGTATTGGCAGGCCAATATCATCTTGGCTCATTAGGAGCTGGACTACATTGCAAAGTCACACTTAGAGTGTTAGTTTCTACTGCTTTTTCATTTATTTTGGGAGTGCTGTTTTCTACATTTCCCCCTCACTCTAAATCTGTATTTAAATTAGTTATCCCCCAGGAGTGCTAGAACTGTATTAAACAAAACTGAATGTCTTATACTATTTACCATTAGTACTTTCCCTTTCAAGATGAAATCAAATCGAGTGTATGGTTTTCTCATTGCTTATATAAAATAGTTAAGCATTACACTGAAGGAAGTATCTGAAGTTCTAAATTTTCTTTAAGAGAGGCAGAAAAATCTTAATTACGTAAATAAATCTAATTGGTGTTGCCCATATATAAGCCCCAGTGGGGGGAGGGGGATTAGAATAACATCAACAAGTGGTCATGGAGAAGTTAAAATTGTCTCAGGGTCAAATATGTCTAAAATAATGGTCTGTATCACATCCACTTTTCTAAAAATGTATCCCACTTACTGCATTCCTTTAATTTTTATATCTGCTGCCCTCTAATTCCTGGGGGGAGGGAAAAAAAGCCATCACCCGCCACACTTTAGATACTAAAAGAATATACAACCGTATACAGAAAAGAACAATAAAGGCATTCCCCATCACTACCAGACTGCCACCCGAGAGAGATATAGCCAAGTACATGTCCTAGAGCACAGTTCGTCTGGCCTCTTTTTCCCCTGTGTACCTCCCTGGTGAAAGCACTGTGGTACAAGTTACTGTTTAGGTCTACTGCAGAATAGCAAGTCTTCAAGAAAGATTTCTGAAGCAAGACAGCAGTGACCCGTTGTGTCATGAAGGTGCTGGTTGTTTCATTGCCACAAGAGAGAGACAAGCACCAGACAGAGGTTTCTGCTCCAAAGGACAGCAAGCGCTGTGAAAGAAGCGAAACTGCTATGGTAAGAAATGATGTTTGAGAGGGTCAATGAAATATGCACAAATCCATGAAAATGGTAAGAAGAAGCTGAAGCTTAGTAGAATAAACAAAGGGTATGTGGGGGGGAACCAAACTCAGGCATGATGTTGTATGGCTGACTGCTCTACTGTCCCTGCTTTGGACCACTGGAAGAAGAGTGGTGTCAAAGGTGGAGGCTCCAGAAGGCATGTCGGATTTGACCACAGCATCAACAAGCATTTTAAAGAAAGGAAGTTGTTGTTTATGTTTGGGCGTGTGATTTTGGTTTTGTTCAAAGTGAAAGAAGAGGGGGAGGGGGATAAATTTTTAGCAGAAGATGTAGGGTAAAAAGTGAAAACGGCTTGGTTTATGGTGACTCAGTGTCTGCACTTCTGAATAACCTGGTGTCTGCTCCTGATGGAGAAAAAGACGTAGGACAGGTTATTTAATTCCCCCCTTTATTGTGAACAGTTAATTCACATGGGCAGCCTGTTGAATCTAACAGATATGGTTGCTGCCAGCAAAAGGTGGTATGTGAAGCTATGGAAGCAGCAGGAGAGGAGACTTCATAGAAACAGGGAGAAAAATAGGAAAGGATGTCCAAAAGGACAATCAAAAAGTGAGATTTCAGAGAACATCATAAGATTTTGTATCAAAAATGTAGAATGACCAGTCTTGCAAAAACTTCCTAAGGTCAGAGAAATGTCACATCAATCTTAACAAGCGACTGGATCAGAAGTTACTTATGTCTCTAAAAGACAGTATCTTCTGTCACAGATCTCCTAGAAAATGTCCATGTGTAAATAAGAGAGTCTTTTTATTAGCTCACTTAGTTTTTCACCCTGCTTACAAAACAGAATCATAAAAAAACACAGGGAGACCCAGGATGTTTTTCCCTCTTTATCCTCACATATTTACCATAAATAATGAAGTGATGGATCGTGATTACCCCATCTCAGTATCAATAAACCAAGGAACTGGCAATGTTAACATTCAAGTAGCAGGATGCACTACATTTATATGCAAACATATGTGAGGAAGGACATCATGTCAGAAGGAAAAGTTTACAAATATAGTCTGCTTACCACAGCTGAAAGAGTTTGGACTGAGATGAGAGTGAAAACAGTGAAAAAAACAACAGTCATAAGGAACTGTTATGCATCTCCAGGGCAGGATTAGAAGGCAGAGCAGGAAGCATTTATGCATGAAAAAAAGAGACTTGTAAAAAAGCCCAGACATTGATCATGGGGATTTCAATTACGCTGACATTTACTGGAACACAAGTGACAAGTAAAAGCATGTTCTCAAAACACTCAAGGTTCCTGCCACATGGAGCTTTCTGCAAAGTCAACCAAACGGCAGTTGTTAAGCAAAGCTGAATTCTAGGCTCTATCTGCAAGGTGGCATGCGAAGGTGTTCGAGACGGGTCCAGATGAATCAATTCAGCAACTGGAAGCACTACAGGCTGCTGCCACGCAGCAGTCCAACTGAGTTTATTATCCAGAGGCTTTAGCAGCACCTACGTTTTCAGTAGGTTTCAGAGGTTTGCTTGCCATAGGCGCCTAAAGTTGGGCGTATTTCACAGCACTGTAAATGAGCAGAAAAAGTAAAACCAGAGGAAAAGCAAGAAGGACACTTCAAAATATTTTCAGTTAACTAGCTAGACAGGAACTTCAAAATCTGTTGGGTCAGTGAGAAGGGCCAATTAGTTGAAAAAGTGTCACTGAAATTATATCATTCACTTAGCCTTGCCAAATTGATCAGTGTCACCAAATATCCTCTACTTAGAGAAGATACGAAATGCCTTCGAAGAAAGAATTTTAAAAAATGGTAAATGTTCCCAAAGAGTAGCACTGAATGGGTTGTTCAAAGAGAGTAATCATTGGCCTTGCTCCTATAAGTACTTTCTACCTAGCTTGGTCCTGACAACTTCAAGAGATAAATCTGCAACTCTTTTACCAGCGATCTCTACTGCTTTGTTCAGCGAGTGATTGTCTTTAAGATCAGAGTACCAGTTGGCAAAAGGGGTGGCATCAAAACAGACATACAGCTAAGCGTACTCTGTATTTTATTGCAATCAGGTTACTCACCCATCTAAGCACCCTACTAAGCAGGGTCAGGCCAAAAACTTTTAACAGGGGCAATAAAAGAGAACACTTTTTTTTCATTTTTCAGGTTTGTACCTACATAATCAGGGAGAAGCCAAGAAACCTCTTTTTTGCAGACTCCGACCCTCAATTTAGGGCTAACTCTCTTCCATTTGTCCTTCTGTGTATTTTCCTTCACTGTGGCAAGTGTTTGCACAGGACTAACTTGTACCAACAATTATATTTAAACAATTTAAAATATTTATTGAGTGAAAAGTAAGGCCTACCTTGAAAAAACTTGATGGTGGCACCAAGGGGAAAAAAAAAAGATTAAAAAAAAAAGAAATGTTTTGGTTTTATGTAAGTCCCAAAGGCAGAACAACTGTTAAGAGAAGAGGCTGACAAGCACTGCAGAGCAAGAAAAGCAGCCAGGGCAGTGCATTTCTCTGATACAATCTGGTTCCTAGGCAGAGGGAGGAAGAATAAGACCGTAGCAAGAGCATCCTTTCTCCCAAACAACTCTGGTTACCTGGATGTTGAAAAAGACAAGAGGTTAATTCTGTCACTTAGAAAAACTAACCGAAGTTTACGGTTTTTCCAACAATGCAAAGAGGGTCACTGAGAGGTTCAAGTAGGAAACACTAAGTATAGGTGGTACTGAGATCCTGTGCTAATGGCAATAATATAAATAATTTAACTTAGGCTGTGTATTTCATCTCATCGGAGAAACACCACTTGATCTTTTCTAAACTTTAGACACTACTCTTTCCCACTCTCTTATTTTAGAGACTGCACTTTACCTCTGGCTAATATATTTCAGAAAAACAGAATTGACAGACAAATACATATATATATACACACACATATGTATATGCACACCAAAACTTATGAATAACCAAAATTAAACTCAGACCTGAAGAAATTTGGATAAATACAGATAAACATGCTGAGAAAAAGCTATTGATCAAAGTAGGCTATTGCTACAAGATTATTGATCAAAGTAGGCAAGAGGATAATTTAGTCCCCAAGCTGAGGTTTGCAAGGAAGAAAGTTAGTGTCATTACAAGATAGGTATGGAAAAAAAAAAAAGTGATCAGAAGTGTTTAAAGGGATGAAAGAGAGTGATCTGACCTAAAGACGCACCTTAGTGTGAAAACAAGGCAGGTGTTTCAGACCTCATTGTATTCAATAAAAATAACCCACTTACTAGACTGGAGCGAGGGTAAGCATAGGAGAGCATCCACAAGTAAGATGTGTGTGCACACATGCAAACGTTTCTTATGCGGCTAGTCGCACAAAGCTAAGGATGTATTGACCAAATGTTTTCAAGACCAGCTGGCCCAGATAACCTGAACCTAAGATTCATTGAAGAGTTGACAAAAAATTTCAGAGTTACTGATATTCGTATGTAGCAAGTCCTGGGACACAGGGGAAATTCCAGAAGAATGGAAAACGTCTATTACAGAACGGGCATCACGAGGTTCAAGGTCACCTGGCACCAACCCCAGATATAGTGATGGAATAGATGACTGGGGATTGAATTAACAACAAACTAAAGCAAAACAACTAGCACGTTTGAAAGATAATCAGTACCAATCACTATGTTTTTATGGAGAAATGGCCACGCAACAAAAACCTGATTTCAATTTTTGACAGAGAATTACTTGCTTGATTGATAAAGGCAATTGTACTTTTTTACATTTAGAATTTTGTAAAATATGAGCCATTTGCCTTAACAATATTACTAAGCAGAAACACCTCATCAGTGATACAGATTAACAAACAACTAAATGATGTATCAGAAAAACGTCTTCATTGATTAGGGAAGCAAACATAGTGGCATTTCTCCAGGAGGCCTAGCATTCAACAGTATCAACAATTTCATAGCACAGACTACATACTGTTGATAAAGTTTACTGACGGGATAAGAAGATTGATGAAATATTAAATGATGTGAAGGTCTGAATGGTCATGTCAAATATCTGGGACTTTGATCCAGAGAAACACAACTGTATATCACAGAATCATTGAACTCTGATTGGAGGACATGTCTGGAGGTCATCTACTCCAGCTTCCTGTCAAAAGCACAACAAGCTCTTACATGAGGTCAGGTCAGCTGCTGTTTTTTCTGGCCAGTCTGTCTCCTCCAAGGACAGAACCTGTTCCAGTGCTGCACAGCTCTCCAAATAAAAGACTTCTTCCTAATGTAGTAGGCCTCCCAAAATGCAGGTTTGGGCCTCTTTATACCATCTGCCATCAATGAAAAGAGCTTGGCTCCATCATCTTTGTAACTGCCTGCCAGTGTCTGTAGGCAGCTGTTAGACTGCACCTTATCATCCTCCTGCCAGGTTCAGTAATCTCACCTCCTTCAGCCTCTCCAGGTAGGTCACACACCTTAGACCCCTGACCATCTTGACAGCCTTCTGCTGATACCAGCCAGTCTCTTAATAGTCCTTTTGAATACAGAAGCCCAAAAGTGGATGCAGTCTTCCAGTTTCACTAGTGCTGAGGAGAGGAGAAAAATTACTTGTCTCAATTTGCTAACCTTACTTCTCCTACTTTTCAGGGCCAAGAGGGCACTTGCGAGCCCTGACTGTCCCTGCCCAGACTTTATGTTATGTGTGTCCTGATTTGAGCACAACAATGTGCTATTATTTTGCTCCTGCTGTCGAAATGTGTGCTTTTTATTGAAATCCATGACATTCCTACTGACCTAGTCCTCAAGATTGTCTTGACTGAAGTTCTGTCAACCCTCCAAATTCAACGCTGTTTTTAAACTTTCTTTTAATGTTCTGTTTAAATGTTCTAAGGAAGTTTGTCCTTGAGACTGTTGATAAACTTATTGAATAATAGGAGCTTCAGTATTTATCCTTGATGCACAGTATTTATCCATTCGTTACTAGACATCAAATGTTTATCTAAACCTGGAAGTCCAGACAGTTTCAATCCACCTAAAACTAGTCCTAGTTCATCCTGTCCATGTGTCCCTCAGCTTCTAAATGATGTTGAGGGAGCCAGTATCAAAAGTTTTACTGAAGTCAAGACAGGTTTTGTCTGTTGCTCCCTGCTCATCCACATTGAAAGCCATTTAATCATAGAAAACAGCCATGCTGGTCAAGCGTGTTTTTCCCTTGGTAAACTGGGTAAACCATTTCTGACTGCTTTTTTGTGCCTCATAAGTTTGGAAATTAATTCAAAGGGGACACACGCCATGATATTTTCATGGACTGAGGTAAGGTTCACCCACACCCCATACGAAAGATGGGTGTAATATTCAGTTTTTTCCAGTCATCATGTACTTCCTCCAGTTGCCATGACTTTTTAGGGGTAATCCACCTTGCAATCACTGAACCAAGGTGCCACTACAAGAGAGAACTATGTCCTAAATCACAAAGGATTTAGCTATAGTCAGAGCTTTTTTTAAAAAAAAAACATCAAGGCAAGAAGGTTGTAGAAAAGAAAAGAAGAAAGGAAATATGACACTATCTGTACATGGAACGTTTTTAAAATACATGCTTGAATATACTGTATGTTTCTGCTACACCTAGTGTAAAGGGGATTTTTTGAAAATATTGGAGAATGTAATAAAGATCTACAAAAATGACTGGGAAGGGGAGAAAATACCTTGAAGTCAGAGCTGTAATGTTTAATTTATTTCAAAGATGATGCAGAGAGTTCTGTAATTACACTACACATGGACCTTCAGAAAGGGAAGACTGGGGGGATTAACTTCTCTAACTTTCCATGAAAGGTGTAACAAGAGCCACTGGATGAAAGCTTTTCTGGATAACATTATTTAATCAAGTTCATGACACTCGGCTAAATATATTAGTAACTGGATTAAATATAACGAATCCACAGATCACGGAAGATGATAGAATGGCTCCTTTTGCCCTTTCACTCTATGAATCTTAAATTTTATGGTGGTACCAAAATTATTCTGAGAACGTTCAATATAATATAGCCAGTAAATCTATATCAGAATATCAAGTGTAAATCTTCTGATACTTCTTTCAGAAAATCTGACCTACAGAACAGAAAGCCAAATGAAGTGTAAAACAGAGGACCTTTCTCCCATAATAGATTAAAATCAAGTCATTTTTCATGTGGCAAGGCACTAACACTGTGACCAAAGTACTGAAGAATTTAATGTAATACACAACTTAGAATAAAGACTTATGCCTTCAGGTCAATGTGCAGCTACAGACAAAAACAGAAATAATGCTTTGTTGCATTAGGGAAGCAAAAATAAAATCACTGA
>VUYV01000035.1:6151044-6177459 GCA_008711295.1 Anarhynchus alexandrinus | reverse complement strand
TTCAGCCTCAAAACCAACTTTGCCCATTTTCCGAATTGTCAGTGGCAAAAACACCCCAGGTCCAGCCATTGCTCTCACACCAAAGGGGTCAGCATGCCTAGCTGGGACTTGTCGTCGCTGGTCCCTGGAATCGCTTTTATCGCCACACAAACGCTGGCGCTCAGGGCTTTCATCTCAACTTCAGCCACTAAACCGCCTCTGGCCATTTTCCCAATAGTCGTGGCCAAAAATACTCAACATCCGTCCATTGCTCACACACCAAAGAGGTCTGTATCCCAAGCTGGACCTTGTCGTCGTTCGCTCCAGAAACCAATTTCATCGCCCCACAAACCTTGGGGCTGAGGGCTTTCCTTTCAACTTCAGCCTCAAAACCACCTTTGGCCATTTTCCCAATGGCTGATGGACAAAAGTAACAACGTCCAGCCATTACTTCTACACCAAAGAGGCCAGTATGCCAAGCTGGGCCTTCTTGTCGCTGGCACCTGGAACCACTTTCATCGCCCCGCAAACCTTGGGGCTCAGGGCTGTCCTCTCGACTTCAGCCTCAAAACCGCCTTTGGCCATTTTCACAATGGCCGTGGCCAAAAATACCCAACGTCCAGCCATTGCTCCCACAGTAAAGGGGCCAGAGCGTGAAGATGGACCTTTTCCTTGCTGGTCCCTGGAACCACTTTCATTGCCCCACAAACCTTGGGGCTCAGGGCTTTCCTCTCGATTTCAGCCTCAAATCAACCTGTGGCCATCTTCCCAACTGTTGGGGGCAAAAATACCCAACATCCAGCTATTGCTCCGACACCAAAAAGGCCAGCGCGCCAAGCTGTTCCTTTTCCTTGCTGGCCCCGGGAAGCGCTTTCATCGGCCAACAAACCTTGGGGCTCAGGGCTTTCCTCTGGACTTCAGCCTCAAAACCACCTTCTGCTACTTACACATTGGTCAGGGGCAAAAATACTAACTGTTCATGCATTGCTCCCACACCAAAGGGGTCAGTATGCCAAGCTGGGCCTTTTCCTCGCTGGCCCCTTTAATCGATTTCATCACCCCACAAACCTTGGGGCTCAGGGCTTTCCTCTCGACTTCAGCCTCAAAACCACCTTTGGCCATTTTCCCCATGGCCGGCGGCAAAAATACCCAATGTCCAGCCATTGCTCCCAGACCAAAGGGGCCAGCACCCAAAGCTGAGCATTGTCCTCACTGGCCCCTGGAACCGCTTTCATCGCCCTACCAACCTTGAGGCTCAGGGCTTTCCTCTCAAATTCACCCTCAAAACCACCTTTTTCCATTTTCCCAATGGCCGGGGGCAGAAATCTCAGAATCACAGAATGGCCAGGTATTGAAAGATCCTCTGGAGATCATCTAGTTTGTGATTCTGTCGTTAAAATTACTTTGTTTTTCTGTATTTTTTAGTGTTATTTTAACAAATCCTTAGGGTTTTTTATTTTCTCCTCCTTTGTAACTGTCCTGGTTCCCGCAGGGATGGGGTTAATTTCCCCAAGGAGCCGGCAAGGGGTGGGTATTCCATACCACGTGACCATTCCCAGGCTATAGGAGGAGCTAGCCGAGGAGGTGGGCAGTCAGTAGCCTCTTGGGGGTGGTTGTGGTGGTGTGTGTCCGTTCCGTGTGTGGTGGTTCTGTAATCACGTCTGTATATCCCTTTATCGATGTCACTGTTTTTCTTTCCTGTTCCGTTTTGCTGTTCTGTTAAAATTGCACTATTTCAACCCATGAGTTTTGCCTTTTTCTGCTGATTTTTCCCACGGCTGTGGGAGTCAAGCGAGCAGCTGCATGGTTCTTTGATGCTGGCTGAGGCCAAACTATGACAGTAACACAAATCCATTTTTTTTATTAGTGCCAAAGAATAAATTAATTGTGTAATTAGTGACTATTACTCTGTCACTCCTGGAAGGGCTATTTCCAGGTTGTATGTATGCATGCAGTGGCTGGGGAATGGTTATGAAATGCTGTTTGATACCAAGACTCCCTGGAAGTAGCTGTTGGGGGTGGGGATGCTGTTCAAGGTGGGGATTTGGGCATCTCTGGGTCACAGCCGGCAGGAAGGGGGTGTAAAACTCTGCCAGGGCTGGGTGGAGGAGGCTGCCAAACACTGGCAGGTATCCCCTTGCTTAGATGCATACCTGTGAGTAAATGTGTTTCATTTCGATGCAGAAATGCCCTCTAGAAGGCACCCTCATACCCTCCAGAAAGGAAGCAGTAGCCAAGCAGTGGCTGCTTCCATGCGCTTCCCCTGGTGCAGGTGAGGGAGAAACCCCAGAGTGGGATTTTCAAGCATGCACCGTCACAGTCATTGTTACAAGGGGCTGAGGGATGCCTGGGATGGCAAGCCTCACCCCGCCCCACAACATGTAGGCTACGCAGCAGATTCTACAAAGGAAAAGGGGAATTTAGCATGCAGCTAGTGATAGGGTCTTAATAGATCTGCACTTATTATTTGGGAAAGAAAGAATCAGGATTACAGGCTTATGAGAGATTAGCAAGCATGAACGTGTATTTCTGCATATACTGCCCCTTTTGTAAACTCCTTGTGCCATTACGCTGATGTAGAGTTATACCATTACTAGCATGACATCAGTGTGTCAGATAGTCTTGATTATAAGATCCAGCGGCTGTACTAAGGAAAACAGGGCTTTCCCACTGGCCTGCTGATGCTCTCCTGTTTGTAGCTCATAGTTTGGCTGGGAAACCACCTCGATATTCAGAAGTCATCAACACCACGAGTAGGACAGACACCTGTGAGCGTTGGCCCACAGTGGGGAGGATTTTGATCACCCCTCAAAGTGACCAAACTGAAGCTTTAAATGTTTCAGCTGCACTCTCCTGGGGGTTTTAAAGCAGCAAAAGAAAAATGGATGTATGAGGATCCCCAGCTGTCTGTGTACTCAGTTATAGTGGTAGAGGGAGATCTTGGACTGCTCAGAGGAGCTCAGGTCACTCTTGGATATATGTGTAGGGGTCTTTCATTGTGGCTGAAAATGCATTTCTGGTTTTAGCTGAAGTACAAAAAGATCCTCCCAAAGGTGGTGTGTCTATGGGCTTGAAGTACTGCATGCCCTCAAGGGCAGTATCTTCGAGGTCTTGGCTCTTGAAGCCCTGGAGGTGCATGAACTACCTGGAAATGTTAAGAAATCGGTGCAGATATAGACAGCTTCAAGAGCCTGCCTGTACCTCATAGACTGCAAGTCTTGACCCCATGTGGCTGGCCACACTGTCAGCAGGGGTAATTGAAGCAAACTGAGACTTTGGGTTGTAGGCTTCCCGAGAGATGGTCTTTGTAAGCAGGGATGTGCTGAGCAGGAAACTGGGATGGACAAGTGGGGAACTGCATGGTTGTGAAACATCAGAGGCTCCATGTGTGTGAGCGCAAATTTTGATTTTCACTAAATATTTTCCTCTTTAATTTAAACCATTGTGGTTTTTTTTCCAGGGAAATGTAATAATAAGAGCCCATGTGTTTCTAACTAAGTGGCAGCCTGTGCTTAGTAAACAATCCGGGATCCAGTTTGGATGGGATTCCTGTGTTGATGTTTCTGGGAATAAAATAAGAATCAAACTAAGGCAACTTGTTGCTGGAGCTGCCCAGAGCTGTTTGCTGTTTGAGCCAAAGGGAGTGAGAGCCCCTGGAGTATCCAAGTCTGCAGGAAGCTCTGAGTGACAGCGAGAGGTCCCTGTGCTGCCCAGACCTGGCTCCTTTCCCTGCTCTCTGTCAGTCACCCATCACTGTACAGGACATCATCCCAGGAATGACCCCACCCATAGGGGCAGCCAGGTCCATCCATGGGCTCTCCTTAGCACTGTTGCTTTCGCATCTCCTGCCTCTCCATTTTCCTTTGGGGATTATTTCAGCAAGGAAATTTGGCTTCTCCTGCCTCTGTGGTCTGACAAGGCTAGATTCATCCACCTAGGCACATCCCACCTCTGCACCGGGATGGAGAGCATCCCTCTATGGCAGGCAGAGTGGGCAACCTTCTACTGTCGGGTGTGCTGGTCCCTTGGGAAGCCACTTCCATTTTACCTCGTCTTCTTGCTTCAGGTTCCCTCCCCATCCCACGTTCACTGATCTCCTGCAACACCACTTGTGTTGCTGACACTGGGCACTTTGGACTTGCACTGGGACCAGTTACCCTATTTATCCTGTCCTGGTGCTTTTAGTGCTTAGATCACNGCCTCTTGACTTCAGCCTCAGAATCGCCTTTGGCCATCATTTTCCCAATGGCCGGGGGCAAAGATTCCGAATATCGGCCAATTGCTCCCACACAAAAGGGGCCAGCAGCCAAAGCTGGGCCTTGTCCTCGCTGGCTCCGGGAACCGCTTTCATTGCCCCACCAAGCTTGGTGCTCAGGGCTTTCCTTTTGCCTTCAGCCTGAGAATCGCCTTTGGCCATGATTTTCCCAATGGCCGGGGTCAAAAATACCCAACAACCAGCTATTGCTCCCACACCTAAGGGGCCTGCATGCAAACATGGGCCTTGTCCTCACTGGCTACTGGAACCACATTCATTGACCTACAAACCTTGGGGCTCAGGGCTTTCCTCTCGAATTCAGCCTCAAAACCAACTTTGCCCATTTTCCGAATTGTCAGTGGCAAAAACACCCCAGGTCCAGCCATTGCTCTCACACCAAAGGGGTCAGCATGCCTAGCTGGGACTTGTCGTCGCTGGTCCCTGGAATCGCTTTTATCGCCACACAAACGCTGGCGCTCAGGGCTTTCATCTCAACTTCAGCCACTAAACCGCCTCTGGCCATTTTCCCAATAGTCGTGGCCAAAAATACTCAACATCCGTCCATTGCTCACACACCAAAGAGGTCTGTATCCCAAGCTGGACCTTGTCGTCGTTCGCTCCAGAAACCAATTTCATCGCCCCACAAACCTTGGGGCTGAGGGCTTTCCTTTCAACTTCAGCCTCAAAACCACCTTTGGCCATTTTCCCAATGGCTGATGGACAAAAGTAACAACGTCCAGCCATTACTTCTACACCAAAGAGGCCAGTATGCCAAGCTGGGCCTTCTTGTCGCTGGCACCTGGAACCACTTTCATCGCCCCGCAAACCTTGGGGCTCAGGGCTGTCCTCTCGACTTCAGCCTCAAAACCGCCTTTGGCCATTTTCACAATGGCCGTGGCCAAAAATACCCAACGTCCAGCCATTGCTCCCACAGTAAAGGGGCCAGAGCGTGAAGATGGACCTTTTCCTTGCTGGTCCCTGGAACCACTTTCATTGCCCCACAAACCTTGGGGCTCAGGGCTTTCCTCTCGATTTCAGCCTCAAATCAACCTGTGGCCATCTTCCCAACTGTTGGGGGCAAAAATACCCAACATCCAGCTATTGCTCCGACACCAAAAAGGCCAGCGCGCCAAGCTGTTCCTTTTCCTTGCTGGCCCCGGGAAGCGCTTTCATCGGCCAACAAACCTTGGGGCTCAGGGCTTTCCTCTGGACTTCAGCCTCAAAACCACCTTCTGCTACTTACACATTGGTCAGGGGCAAAAATACTAACTGTTCATGCATTGCTCCCACACCAAAGGGGTCAGTATGCCAAGCTGGGCCTTTTCCTCGCTGGCCCCTTTAATCGATTTCATCACCCCACAAACCTTGGGGCTCAGGGCTTTCCTCTCGACTTCAGCCTCAAAACCACCTTTGGCCATTTTCCCCATGGCCGGCGGCAAAAATACCCAATGTCCAGCCATTGCTCCCAGACCAAAGGGGCCAGCACCCAAAGCTGAGCATTGTCCTCACTGGCCCCTGGAACCGCTTTCATCGCCCTACCAACCTTGAGGCTCAGGGCTTTCCTCTCAAATTCACCCTCAAAACCACCTTTTTCCATTTTCCCAATGGCCGGGGGCAGAAATCTCAGAATCACAGAATGGCCAGGTATTGAAAGATCCTCTGGAGATCATCTAGTTTGTGATTCTGTCGTTAAAATTACTTTGTTTTTCTGTATTTTTTAGTGTTATTTTAACAAATCCTTAGGGTTTTTTATTTTCTCCTCCTTTGTAACTGTCCTGGTTCCCGCAGGGATGGGGTTAATTTCCCCAAGGAGCCGGCAAGGGGTGGGTATTCCATACCACGTGACCATTCCCAGGCTATAGGAGGAGCTAGCCGAGGAGGTGGGCAGTCAGTAGCCTCTTGGGGGTGGTTGTGGTGGTGTGTGTCCGTTCCGTGTGTGGTGGTTCTGTAATCACGTCTGTATATCCCTTTATCGATGTCACTGTTTTTCTTTCCTGTTCCGTTTTGCTGTTCTGTTAAAATTGCACTATTTCAACCCATGAGTTTTGCCTTTTTCTGCTGATTTTTCCCACGGCTGTGGGAGTCAAGCGAGCAGCTGCATGGTTCTTTGATGCTGGCTGAGGCCAAACTATGACAGTAACACAAATCCATTTTTTTTATTAGTGCCAAAGAATAAATTAATTGTGTAATTAGTGACTATTACTCTGTCACTCCTGGAAGGGCTATTTCCAGGTTGTATGTATGCATGCAGTGGCTGGGGAATGGTTATGAAATGCTGTTTGATACCAAGACTCCCTGGAAGTAGCTGTTGGGGGTGGGGATGCTGTTCAAGGTGGGGATTTGGGCATCTCTGGGTCACAGCCGGCAGGAAGGGGGTGTAAAACTCTGCCAGGGCTGGGTGGAGGAGGCTGCCAAACACTGGCAGGTATCCCCTTGCTTAGATGCATACCTGTGAGTAAATGTGTTTCATTTCGATGCAGAAATGCCCTCTAGAAGGCACCCTCATACCCTCCAGAAAGGAAGCAGTAGCCAAGCAGTGGCTGCTTCCATGCGCTTCCCCTGGTGCAGGTGAGGGAGAAACCCCAGAGTGGGATTTTCAAGCATGCACCGTCACAGTCATTGTTACAAGGGGCTGAGGGATGCCTGGGATGGCAAGCCTCACCCCGCCCCACAACATGTAGGCTACGCAGCAGATTCTACAAAGGAAAAGGGGAATTTAGCATGCAGCTAGTGATAGGGTCTTAATAGATCTGCACTTATTATTTGGGAAAGAAAGAATCAGGATTACAGGCTTATGAGAGATTAGCAAGCATGAACGTGTATTTCTGCATATACTGCCCCTTTTGTAAACTCCTTGTGCCATTACGCTGATGTAGAGTTATACCATTACTAGCATGACATCAGTGTGTCAGATAGTCTTGATTATAAGATCCAGCGGCTGTACTAAGGAAAACAGGGCTTTCCCACTGGCCTGCTGATGCTCTCCTGTTTGTAGCTCATAGTTTGGCTGGGAAACCACCTCGATATTCAGAAGTCATCAACACCACGAGTAGGACAGACACCTGTGAGCGTTGGCCCACAGTGGGGAGGATTTTGATCACCCCTCAAAGTGACCAAACTGAAGCTTTAAATGTTTCAGCTGCACTCTCCTGGGGGTTTTAAAGCAGCAAAAGAAAAATGGATGTATGAGGATCCCCAGCTGTCTGTGTACTCAGTTATAGTGGTAGAGGGAGATCTTGGACTGCTCAGAGGAGCTCAGGTCACTCTTGGATATATGTGTAGGGGTCTTTCATTGTGGCTGAAAATGCATTTCTGGTTTTAGCTGAAGTACAAAAAGATCCTCCCAAAGGTGGTGTGTCTATGGGCTTGAAGTACTGCATGCCCTCAAGGGCAGTATCTTCGAGGTCTTGGCTCTTGAAGCCCTGGAGGTGCATGAACTACCTGGAAATGTTAAGAAATCGGTGCAGATATAGACAGCTTCAAGAGCCTGCCTGTACCTCATAGACTGCAAGTCTTGACCCCATGTGGCTGGCCACACTGTCAGCAGGGGTAATTGAAGCAAACTGAGACTTTGGGTTGTAGGCTTCCCGAGAGATGGTCTTTGTAAGCAGGGATGTGCTGAGCAGGAAACTGGGATGGACAAGTGGGGAACTGCATGGTTGTGAAACATCAGAGGCTCCATGTGTGTGAGCGCAAATTTTGATTTTCACTAAATATTTTCCTCTTTAATTTAAACCATTGTGGTTTTTTTTCCAGGGAAATGTAATAATAAGAGCCCATGTGTTTCTAACTAAGTGGCAGCCTGTGCTTAGTAAACAATCCGGGATCCAGTTTGGATGGGATTCCTGTGTTGATGTTTCTGGGAATAAAATAAGAATCAAACTAAGGCAACTTGTTGCTGGAGCTGCCCAGAGCTGTTTGCTGTTTGAGCCAAAGGGAGTGAGAGCCCCTGGAGTATCCAAGTCTGCAGGAAGCTCTGAGTGACAGCGAGAGGTCCCTGTGCTGCCCAGACCTGGCTCCTTTCCCTGCTCTCTGTCAGTCACCCATCACTGTACAGGACATCATCCCAGGAATGACCCCACCCATAGGGGCAGCCAGGTCCATCCATGGGCTCTCCTTAGCACTGTTGCTTTCGCATCTCCTGCCTCTCCATTTTCCTTTGGGGATTATTTCAGCAAGGAAATTTGGCTTCTCCTGCCTCTGTGGTCTGACAAGGCTAGATTCATCCACCTAGGCACATCCCACCTCTGCACCGGGATGGAGAGCATCCCTCTATGGCAGGCAGAGTGGGCAACCTTCTACTGTCGGGTGTGCTGGTCCCTTGGGAAGCCACTTCCATTTTACCTCGTCTTCTTGCTTCAGGTTCCCTCCCCATCCCACGTTCACTGATCTCCTGCAACACCACTTGTGTTGCTGACACTGGGCACTTTGGACTTGCACTGGGACCAGTTACCCTATTTATCCTGTCCTGGTGCTTTTAGTGCTTAGATCACTTCTGAGTGTGAGATTTCAAAATCACTTGTAATATTTGAAAAAAAAAGTCTGTTTTTTTTCCTCTCCATTCGAGTGTATATCTGTGGAGTTTTTGTTATTTCTTTCTTGTTCATGTTTAAAATTTCTTTTGGCCATAATTTCTTTTTGTGATGTAAGTGTTCTGACAAACTTGACCCTATGCTGCAAAGCAGTTCTGCACAAATGAACCAGGTAGGTCAAGAAATCTTTCTCTCTGGTTCCTTTCCCTGAAGTAAAAAGTGACCCTACAACGACAAACCCAGTACATAGAACCCAGCGCACGCAAGAGACCCTACAATAACAAACCAGCGTGCACACAGCCCTCTGCTGATGAGTGTTGACATGGTTTCGAATGCTCCTGCTGATGTGTCCTTTCTGAGGGCATCAGCATCAGCAGTCCTTTTAGCTGTGAAACGAGGAGGATGACTCATGAACCATACAGATGCAAGCGGTGTCACTACCTCGATGGTCCATCAGGTTTCTAACCTGCATCAGCAAAATCAGGGGTGAAGAAGGACATGAGAGTGACAACCCAACCCGAATTTGAGGGGGAGAGGGCAAGTGATAAGGAAAATAAAACTCCCTCTGAGCCTGTGTCCCCACTCCTTACCAGACACATGCTGCAGGGAGACCCAGCTCTGCAGACCTTCAGGCATGGACTGTTCCTATCATTTATAGATACTGGAAACATTCACTCTTGCCATGGTCTCCAACAGGCTCAAACTTCTTCCTCTGCTGAGAAAATGCCTGAGAGCATTTTCCCTGCCTCTCTCTGCAGAGGCTTTTGAGGGGCTGATTCTTGTGGGCTGGTACCTCTGTCCTCCCGAATTTGCCAAGAATATTGCGTCTGCTGGTGCAAGAAACCCTCCTTAGGTCACAAGCCACAGCAGACCAGAAGTGCTTAACAGTCCTGAAGCTGAGAAAGCAGATGAGAAGGCTGGTAAAAGCAAACTTAAAATGCTGTGAACCCCGGTTATGATAATTAATGGCTCTTTTTAGCTGAAGATGCTTAGAAACTGATATTTTCTGAAGAAATGAGAATGAGGTCTTTGGAATAAACTAGGAAGAGGTGTGTGGTTTTGGGTTTTTTAAGTTTGGTTTGTTGTTGGTTTTTTTTTGTTTGGTTGGTTTTGGTTGTTTTTTTTTTAATAAAAAAGATGTTTCAGCCAATACAAGCAATTATGCATTCTTGGGTGTCTCTCTCTGTTTGCAATTTGTAACAGAGGAAAAAATGTTGAGAGACAAATAGCTTAGTTTGGGTAAAGGGACAACAAGACTGGACCATCACCTGCGGCTCAGGTGTGGCCTTCGCGGAGTGCTGAATGGGGGCGATGAAGCAGCCCCGTTCCCACTGCAGGGTGCTGCCCCGTGTGTGCCTTGACAGCTCTCTCAGCTTCCCACAGCTGCAGGGACAGGAGACACTGAGATGCCAAGAGACGATCTCAGCTACTACCTCTACCAGCAGCCCACCACGCATCCCTGCTCAGCCTGGCAGCAGCTCCCAGTCCAGCCCATCCTCCCCGGCATGCGGAGCAGTCAGCATCGGCAGCTTCAGCACCCACCTACGTACCTGCATCCTTTAAGCTTTCTCTGTCCTTTCCTCCACCACCCAAAGCAGTGGGAAGCAGCCTGGAAAGCTGGTGGGACATATCTCCCCCAGATGCTCTGAGATCACCAGCACTACCCCGAGAGCAAATCTGATATCGCATATGAGACCTCTCCTGGCAGGCAGGCGAGTAATGAACTGGAGCTGTGCTGTAATGATTTAAAAAAAAAAAAAAAAGTGTTTTTTAAGGCTGGCTGTCGATGCCCCAGCTAGATCTTAAAAAGGGTTTCATTGTTCCTAGAGCAGAAATACAAGAGAGTGCTCTGCATCTATTTACTGTGCAGAAGGGTCAAAAATGGCTCTTCTCCCTCCTGGGTCCCTGCAGCTTCTCTAGCAGAATTAAAAGACACACGCGGAGCTTCAGCGCCAGGGTGAAGAAGAAAGGAAACAGAAGAGAAAAGCCCTCTGTTTCATCCCACCTGCTCTGTGATGGTGACTTGCCCCGAAGAGTCTCAGGAAAATCCTGTGTAAATGGAACATAAATGTTTTATGAATTCAGCCCTGGTGGAGTAAATTAAAGGGTCATTAATGGCCTCATTAAAGAGCTTTGCACTTTGTTCTGAATTATGAAAGCTATCATGCAATGTTAAACTAAATGGAGTTTTCAGTGAGATTTTAAAACTCTTTAACTAATTCCCTCTCCCCTTCTGTCTCCCTCTATTCTTCCCCTCCCTCCCCCTTTTTTTTTGTCTCTGAGAAATGTCTTTCGAGGGAGCTGCCTGTAGTGCTACAAACTACATTTCAATTATAGATCTTCTTATGGTCGACTAATTGCCCAGAATTTTTCTCGAGAGCTGCCTGAGGTTAATGCTGATGAAAAAAGAGCCCTTTTGTCTTTTTTTGAAATGGTGCCTCCCTTCCCCACCTCTGACGAGACATCAAGCAGGGAATTGCCTATAATGACACCCAAATGGGACGCGGAGAGCTGCCATGTGGGAAGAAAGACAAGTTAGCCATGGCTTTGCCTTAGCTTGCTGGAGAGAAGCCTTTGGCTCCTCCAGCATCTCATGGTGTAGCTCTTAGTTCACCCCAGCAGTGCTCCCCAGCTCTGGCTCCCCCAGCAGCCCAGCACTGACCCTTCCCCTTGCTGGGAAATCAGCCGGTGCTCAGCGGGGTCAAGCAGGCATATCTGGGAAGCCCAGCCTGGACACCATGGGCTTGATAGAGCCATGTGTTAAATTGAGCAGTGCTGTGTGATATGGTCCAGAGCCATCAACAGGGTTGCATGACGGTGCCTGTTGGGGAAGAGGAGTGGAGAAGGGGGTGAGGATCTGCTGGCATGGTCTGTGTGCCCATATGTGTGTGTGTAGCTTTTTCCATCATAGAATGGTTTAGGTTGAAAGGGACCTTGAAGATCATCTAGTTCCACCCCCCCTGCCATAGGCAGGGACACCTCCTACTAGACCAGGTTGCTCAAAGCCCCATCCAGCCTGACCTTGAACGCCTCCAGCCCTTTTGCACTTTAGCAGGCTGAAACAGCCTGTGCCAAAGGCTAGATAAGTCTCTGTCTTTCTTCTCCACTTTGCTCATCTCCATCTAAGACCTCACCCTTAACAGGGTCCAGCAGAAACCAGGGGTCTAAGGATGTCTCTGAGAGCTGTAACTGCCAGTGAGCATCCTGGCTGCCATCGCAGGGTCCTTATCCCCTGTCCTGGTCTTGGGAATGAGGAATGCTGAAACCTTTTCTGCAGTGTGGCAGTGACTCCACATAAAGACCCATTTTATGCCTTTTTAAATGTTGCTATGATAAACGCTAATTGCCAGGCTGGTTTGGATCAGGCAGGAGCTTGCTGAGACAGCGCGTGCCCTGACCAGTTGTTCGCTGGCCATCGGGACTAGGTGTTGAGGGACCAGGTCCTACCACTACAACTGGGACAGAGGTGCAGGAGGTACGGGCAGTGGGAGATATGGGCAGTTTCCCCAGCTGTACAAGCCCGGTGCACTTAGAGATAAAGACTTCGAAGTCCATATTCAGGAGTCTTTGCCACTTCATTGCCATTGGGTTTGAGTGTTTGGGAATAAAGAGCTGTCCTCTGGTCACCTCTCTGCCTTTCCCCAGAGCCGGGGGGATACTGGCAGCCCCACATCTCGGTGCAGAGAAGGGGAGATCCAGCAGCATCTTGCTTGAGATCCAGCTGCCCTGCTAAAGTGGGCAAAATTGTTCAGCAAAACAGAAAACATTGATTTGCCCCAACTTTTCCTCTGGGACACAATTGTTTCACCACCAAGAGAAGCTCCTTAAGCCTTACCTGAAGATCCTCGCTGGGGCTGGAGGTAGAGCCAGGTCTCTCTGGGGGACATGGCTGGTCACTGTAGGGACACCCTCCCCTCCTCACCCTGCCTCTAAGGCTCATTGCTTTGACTTAGTGACTTAGCTCGCCCTCTGCAAGTTCTTCACACAGCTACACAACAAATTAAACCCCTTATTAACTAATTAAGCTATTTCTCCAACCAGGCAGGAAAGAGAGAAGAGGTTGTTATTATTTCTATTTTTAAATACCCGTGAGAGGCATACGTGCTCGAACGGAGGCTCAGCCCAACTGTGACGCGGGTGGTGGTCAGGGCCAGCCGAGAGGCCTCGCTGCAGCCCGGCAGCTTCAGCAACGAAATCCCTAAGGGGCTGCAATGTGCCGCTTTAGCTGTTGAGTTTTCCACATCTGGGACCGATTTTGGGTGCACCAAAGATGCCAGCCTCTAGGCGATGCAGCAGGGGGGTATCCCAGGGGAGGGATGCTGAGGTCCTCTCCTGGCGTGGTGTGCATCTCCGGCAGGGAGGATGCAGCAGCCCAGGGGACCCCACCGCCTCCGACAGCAAGTGCAAACTGAGCAGCAGGTTTTAACCCCCCATGTGTGCATCTCTGAAGGCTCAGGCCTTGCAGGCAGTGAGCTGGCATCCCACGCATCCCCCTTGACTATGTGTGGACTTGCTGGAGCCAGATTTCCCCAACGCCCAGCTCTCCAGGGCCCCCATCGTCCTCGTTGTTTCCAGGGTCCACCCGCACACTTTTTTGGGGCGAGCCTCCTCAGAGGTCAAGACTGACTCCACAGCACCCATCAATGGGACTGGTGCAACCCTGGGACACCCCACAGCGGCTCTCCTGGCTGTCAGCCTCCCCAGTAGGGAGCCAAGGGCTTCGCTGCCTCATGGGGCTTCGGCAGTTATCAAGGTTTGCCGGATGCTCTTTAGGAGCATCCCAGCCAGCTCCTGGCAGCCTGCACCACACTGCTTCATTGCTGAGAGACTCCGTCTGCCTCCCAGCTCCTTTCCTCTGAGGTGGGAACATTGCAGCTGCTTTCTGCTGCGCATCGTGCGGGAAAGGATGGGGATTTTGCAAGAGCTCTGCTCAGAAATGCTACTGCTTTCTGGAAGGTGCTGGCCTCCATCCCTGCATCGGGGCATGTGGCACTGGGACAGGGAGATGCCCAGGAGCTGGGGCCAGATGGTTTCTGCAGGTGAAACCACTGATGTGAGGACTTTTTGGGTCCAGTTTGGGGCTCAGAAGCCACAGCTGCTTCATATCCCACTTGATGTGGGCTCATTAAATGCGGCTTTTGCTTTTAGGGGAACAGGCACTGGGCATGTCCAGGGAGGGCTGGGTGAAGCATAAAAAGCTCTGGGTGGGGTGGCAGTTGTGTTGGAAGGGGGTTTGTGTTGGAAGGTGCTGCTTTTTGACTCTTGATAGAGCTGTGTAGCTCTTATTTTCCTTTCTTTTTGAGGTATGTGGGGCTTTCTTTGTTGTTTTTTGGTTGGTTTTTTTTAATGTGTTTTTGTGTCCCCGTTCCCCCCACCCTCCCCCCCCTTCCTTTCCTAAACGACCTCCTGCAGGATGTGGTCCAGGGGTGTGGAGGGGCTGACCTGCTCTCTGGCTACTGTGGAGGTTTCCTTGCTGGAGGCTGCTCTCAGTGCCTCCCAGACAGCCCTTTGCAAACTTTCCCTTAATGCTGTTTGCCACTGAGGGGGATCTCCCAGTGCCTCTAACCTCAGCAGAGGATCAGGAGAGGGGCTGGTGCTCTGGTGAGGGATGGGGACCACCACACAGGGTGATTTAGAAAAGCTGACATGCAGCAGCGGCAGTGCTATAAACCATGTTTATGCTGATATAATTAGTGGAGCCATCGCTGTGCTGTGCTGGAGCCCTGCAGCTGGGATAAGCATCAGAAGGGGCAAAGCCCTGTGGCAGCTGCCAAACCCTGCTGTGGGGCAGGCGTGGGCAGTGAGTGCCCATTGGTTTGCAAATGGGGGGTGCTGTGGGGGCAGGCGGGAGGGCGATTGATGGGCTCTATTTGATGCCTCTACTTGCCCTGCTGGTGTCAGCGGACACAGCCTCTGTGTGGTCCTAGGGCCTGCTGGGCAGGGCTGTGGGCACAGACCCCTCTGCAGCCTAGTGCCACCGTCCCCGGGGGTGCATAGGGTGGCTGGGACTCGGGGGTCTGCAACTTGTGGGGATGGACCCGGCAGAGGGTTTGGGGTCGGTGCTGCAGTGTGAGCGCCTGCAGAGTGTGCTGTGGCTTCAGGGATGCTGCGAGGACCCGCAGCCCTGACAAGTGCCAGAGACAGGAGGATTTTATGGGGTTTCCATGAAAACTCCCTACAGGTGCCATAGAGAAGGGGTGCCAGGGAGTCAGAGCTGGGTTCTGCTGCCTGCAGCATGCCTGGGGATTTCTAGGGCTCTGTTTGCCCCTGGGTGGCTGGGGGCACCAGAGGAAGCTCAGGGGTGCCGGGTCTTGGATGGAGCTGCAATGCTGGGACTGAGAGCACAGAATGTGCTCTAGGCAATCCTGCTTTGGCAGGGGAGTTGGACTAGATGATCTCTAGAGGTCCCTTCCAACTCTGAGAATTCCGTGATTCCGTGAAATGCCAGAGCTGTTGAGCAGATCCAGGCAGTAAAGCTGCACATGCTGCCCTCCTTTGTGTCGGCAGTCCCTGAGGGGCTGGTGGTGGTGCAGCGTGGCCCCACTGCTAGCAGGGAGGTGGGAAGGGTGCAGCTGGGATGCAGAGAGCATCATGTGCCGCTCCTGATCTGCACGAATAGAAGATGGAAGGGCAAAGGCAGCTTGACAGCTCCTTGAGCAGGGAGATCGCTGCAGGCTTCGCTGAAGAGCCCTGGGAAGGCTTTGTGCTGTTTCCAGCAAAGTGACTGATGGGGACTGAGGGAGGGGGAAGGATATGGGTGGGGACCAGATTTAGAAAATTATTTCACTGTTGGTTAAATTTCCTCCGCACTAAAACATTGCAGAATTTGGGGAAAGAAGCACAAGTCTGCCACGAAAAAAAAAATCCATGTCCAACTGCGTCACTGCCAGTGAGGGGAAGGAGCTTGCAAAGTCATCAGTGATGCAAAGCCACACCAGGAAAACACGGGACAGGGCATGGCCAATCCCACCTCATGCGCATGGCTGAAAGAGAAATATCTTTCCCTTGTCTAATCCATTACCACATGCTTATTCCTATAACAAATAACTGAGTCAGCGGGAGAAAACCAAATTCAATTTATATCTCAATCCAAGTAAATATGAAAAGGCTGCCAAATCTGACAATAAAACCACAGTGATCTCAGATGTTTCCCTCCTATATATTAAGAGAAAGGGGAGCAGAGGAGCTTTTGTCCATGCGGTCATAGGTGGGGATGCGGGGGGTGCCTCAGAGCTGGGTTCTTGGGCAGTGAGCAAAGCTTTTGCTCTGAAGAGCACCAGCCAGATGTGGTAGTACAGATGTGGCTTCAGAGCTAGCAAGGGGACAGGGAGGAGGCTGGCGCCTTTCTGAAATGATCTGAATAATCTCTGGTGGAAAAAAGCTGAGGCTTCCCCCATTGAGCTATTCCTTTTGTGTCGCTGTGGGATTCTTGAAGGCGTCCCCCTCCCTGCTTTGCAAATGTTACAGCTGGCTCCGGCAGCCTGCAAGCAAAAGGATTTTTCTTCGAAGTTTGTCAAGTTTGCCAGACTTTCAATGAAAGCGGAGCTGAGCAGCGAAGCACCCTGTGCCGGGGGATGTTCCTTCCTGGCCAGGTGGCACATTGCTCTACCTGCCCTGGGGGCTCCATTTCTGCATTGCCCAGCATGTGAAAAATGGGTTGCAGCCAGCTAAAATGTTGCTCTCCCCTCCCGCAGAGATAGTGCCTCATCTCTCCTCCAGCCAGAACTGCTCCAGGTGACTAGGATTTCCCTCAGAGAGAGGCAAACCTCTCTGCGAGTCCCTTTATTCCCATCTGAGCTGCCCCATGGCCACTCAAAGCCGCAGCAATGGGGTGTTCAGCTTGGCTAGCCCCGGCTAGAGTAGCTCCCTGCTGTGCCCAGCCCGGCTGCGGTGGCACCAAGGACATTTTGTTGTGCAGTGGCACTGAAGGGATGTCCGCAAAGCCAGCAGCAGGGCTGGGGTTTGCACTTGCTGTTCCCCATTAAACCCAGGTGACATCCCCAAACTGAGCCGCATGCCTGTCGGTGCCTGTCCGGGCTCAGGCGGTGCCCAGCTTCCAGCAATGGCAGTGGGAACAGATGGGCAAGAGAGATGAAACAAAGAGTCAAAATAGACAGTTTGATGAACTATTTTCCTAGAGGAAGGCATTTAGCAAGCTCAGCTGAGCTATAAGTATCCCATAACATTCCTCTAATATGTGAGGAGAGCTGGGGAATGGGAAGGGGTGGATTTTCTTTGTGTAAACAAATGCAGAGAGAATAGTGGCGGTAGGAACAAAAGGTACTAATGAATTCAAGTCGAACACCCCGGTTTGGCTCAAAGATGCACCGTTTCTTGGGGAGTGTGTGACCACATCCAGGCGGTTCATTACCCTCTCCAGACTTGAGACTTTTTGTTCCCAAATGTTGGGAGTTTGGGGTTTGCGGTTGATCTTCCTTGTTTTTTAAAAGCTTTAGAAAACAATTTAAGTAATACAAGAATGAAACAAAACATTTCGCATTGAACTGGAATGAGATTTTTTTGGTTTTGCTATCTGTTCAGCCTGAAAAGTTCCCACTTTGTGGAGCTTTGCATGAGAATAAGGGCTGTATTCGCCCACAGAGGACAGGCAAAGGATGGATGAGGAGGGGTCCACGTGGGGGAGCAAGTGGGGACACAGGTACCCAGGACAAGCTCTCCATTAGACCTATACTTTGCTCAGGAAAAGATTAAGTGTTCCCCACGCTAATTTGCTTTTTATCCACTCAAAGCGCAGAACAGCAAAAGGGAGGGGAACGAAACGCTGTTCCTGGGCTACATTAGGAACAGTTTGGTCTCATTAAAATCTGCTTTCACCTGCTACTAATTTTCCTCTGGTTATGAAGGCCTGGAATGGTTGGTTGGTTGGTTTGTTTGTTTGAATGAAGAGGAGAAAAAGAGTGGTTAGATGTTGTTCATGGTGAGGAAATGATAGCGCACGCTGGCAGGGGTACGCCGGGTCACGAGCCAGCAGTGGGGATGGGGAGAAAATTGCAGCAACGAAAATCCCTCCTGGGCTTTCACAGCAGCCTGAGAAGGGTGGGAGAGATGGTGAGGTGGGAGCTGCCCTGCCTGCTTTGCCGGTGCAGGCAGCTGTGTGGGCAGTGGCTGCTCCTTGGGGCACGTAGGGCTGGTGGGAGGCTGAGCCTTTGGAGCAGCAGCCTCGTGGGACGCTTGCACGGGGGATGATGTGCTGCTGGAGGGTCCAGAGTAGGACCTACGTGGTCCTGCTGTCCTGCCTCACCCTGGCTCTCCTTAGCAGGCGTTAGTGGCTCAGGGCTGGGGATGTCCCTCTGTCCCAGGGAGGGGATGTTTGTGGTCCTGGAGCAGCAGCACGGTGCCGAAATGCTGCTCCCATCCTCGCAACTGGCAAAGGGTCCTGCCAGCAACATGACCGGGGCAAGAGGTTGTTGCAAGAGCAACACCTCACGAGGTGTTTGGACTGTTGCTTTGGGGAGTTGAGATGGGGAAATGGGAAAAAGCAGATGCGTGGGGAAATGAGCTCAAATGAAATGCCAGGGCTGAGGGGTGGGAATGCATGATGCCAAGTCTCTGTCCTCCCCGCGGACTTGTGCATCCCGCTGTCTCTCCTGCCAGCCGTGCCTGCCCCCGGCCAGGGCAGGGAGCACAGCACACGAGAGCTGTCTCTCCTTACTGTGACAAGTAATTAGGGTGATGCGAGATGCTAAAAAAAATTACTTTATTGGGCAAAGGCGGCCTATAAACCTCCTGGAACAAACAGGCTTTTTAAACAACTCCAGACTGCAGGTGAAGGCGGCTGCTCTCCTTCCCGCTCTCGCAGCGCACCTCGTCCTGCTCATCGAAAGAAGAGCTGGGACATGGAGAGACTTTTCCCTGCTTTGCCTTAACATCCTGCCAGCTGGTGACATTCCTCCAAAACACGACACCCAACTCGCAGCAACCACCAGGGATGAGTTCAGCCTCTGCTGCCTCTGATACCCCTTTGTTTGATGCCATCCCTTCCCTGGAAGCTCCCCAAAACCTCCCCTTGGGGCGGATGGAGCAACGCCATGGCACGGGCACGGCCGGCAAAGCACCTGCTTGTGCCTGCTGCTAGCATTGGCCAGCAGCGGTCTGGGGATGGGATGAGTGTTAATAAATCCACAGCACCGGTGCTGCTTTAGTGTTCCTCTAATTGGAGCCATAAAGTTAAACTCAGCCACTTAGGGTTCTGCTGGGAGCTGGGGCTTCCATTTGCAGGTTCTCCTGCGCCTCTAAAGGGCACTGGGATGGCTAATAGGTGTTAAATTGGAGCATCACTTTTTAAAAAGCCGCTTAATGGCATTGTGCGGCTCCTCAGCAGCTTTGGGATGATGCCTGCAGTAGGATACCCGTGTGCAGGGGAGGCAGTGCTGGGAACTGGAGGGTTGGGGAGGTGGGGGTGATGCAGAAAGCACAGCTGGGGACCCGGGTACTGCTCTGCTGCACAGATCCAGGTCACCGCAGAAAATCAAGAAGGTGACCTGGTCAGAAAGCCAGGACACAGGCACAGGGGCAGGCCAGGAGATTGCACTGCCCACAGCCCGTGGCATCGCATGGTGTGGCGTCTTTAGTCCTACAGCGCCTGTTTTTGAGGTGACTGGGTAGTTACTGCCCGGGGAGTGGCATCACCCGGAGCTGGACAAAGCAATGGCACTCTCCTGTGTTATTTGTCCCTTCGGTCAATGGCAAATCCACCAGTTGCATTTCCCTCACCATGACCATCCCCTTCGTGATGGTGTTGCTGAGGTGTCACCTCCAGGGTGATGCTTCCTGCTGCCCTTTGTCCTGTGGGGATCACGGTTGCCGTTTCGGTGCTGTCACAGCAATCCCCCTGCAGCATTTTTCATTTACTGAGAAAGTTCCCTAACTTCCAAAAAATGCAAACTCCTTCTTCCCCCTGCCCCAAGTCAAAGGGGTTTCTCCCCTCCTGCTGCTCTGCATGGTTGGCCACCTACAAGTGACAATGTGGATGCGATCATGAACGGTCCTGCAAAACACAGGCAGCGAAGCCATCCAGGCTGCTTTCACTCGGATAATGATTAAAGAAAGGACTGAGCTCCCAAGAAACAAGCACGCTATTTTTATCTAATCCCTCTGCTTTAATAACTGAGAGTTGGAGGGCTTTCATTATTCGTAATTCAGATGAGGGTGTTGTGAAAAGTCCCTGGTGGGTTTTGTCTTCTGCCTCCAGCTCTGCTCGCCTCTGGGTCTCCTCCCACTGGGTGGGACCCCAAGGAAGCCGTTTGCTGAGCCCGTGATCACATCCTAACAGCTCCACACTGGCCGAGGGCTTGATAAATATTCCCACACTTGATCTCCAGGCATGCCGAGGTTTAACTAGGAAACACCCACCAACAGAAAGCACTTTGTCAAACTCAGCTTCCCCACGGCATCGTCCACTTGGGACAGGATGGGACGGACTCACTGTGCTCCAGGAAGGGAGATGGGGTGGGATTTGTCACCTCCAGACCAGGCGAATTTGAGGCCAAAGCAGTGGAAGGGAATGAATGCAATTTTTGTCAGCTCCATCCACGCCGGTGAATGCAGATCATGAATTGCACACCCACCAGATGACAGGCTGACATTTTAGCTCCAAACATTCTCCTATAATTAGAGAATCTAATGCAATACAGGGAATGGCTCCATTTTACACACACATTATCGTAATGCCTTTAAATAAGATAATTGATTATGCCTCTGCATAAGAAAGTAAAATATTCGGTGTAATTAAAACCGACATTCAGATTTTGGCATGCTGACAGGTGAGGCCATGTGTCATTTTATAAATCCTTAAAGTGATATTCACACCCACATACAAGTTCCCAAAGTTTGGGGAGAAGGAAAAAAGAAATCCTTGTCGTCAAGTCGCTTTTTATCCTGAGTTCAAATGTGTTTTGATGAGGGATTTCTCTTTTTTTCTACACTCATTTATCTTCATTTCAGCCTCATATCATTGGCTGACAAAAAAACCTGCAGTCATACCACTGTGAGCATGGATATTGGTAGATCCCATCTGATAAGCAGGATTTGGACAGCTTTCTGCTTGCAACAGACCCCTCCGAGGAATTCGTACGCAGCACTGCTGAATTGGCAGGCAGCATCTTCCAGCCCACGTCTACCCCAATGCCGAAACCACTGCCGGGTGTTTATGGGCTCTCCTGGAACAGAGTTGTTCACAGAGAAGCCGGGAAAATGCTTTGTGGTGCAGCAGTTGCCAAAAGCCTTGAGTTCCTTCTGGATGAAGGCTGACTGGGAAATAGGTCCTCGGTGGGATGGATGAATATTGTGGGGCAGCTGAGGATGGGACATGCCAGGGGGATAGGTTGTGGTGAGCCTGGGGGCATGAGGACCTGCACTGGAGGACTCTGAGGACATGGGACTGGGCTGGCAGATGGTCTGTCCTTGCCACCTGCGCTGACTTGCTATTCTTCCTCCTTTATGAGTTCTTTTATGCCAAACACTGAGGAGTACTTGTTGCTTCTCCCATCCATTTTTATGGTTGGAGGTGCCTGTGAGGACTGTGTTTCTGATTCAAAGAGAAGGTGCCAAAAACTGCTCAGGACCCACCATGAAACCTCCTGGTTGGGGCTCCATCCTACTGCTAATGGACAAGGTTTATGTGACAAATCACCACTGCTGCTAGGTAGTGAAACCTGCCACTGGTGGTCACAGGGTTGATGATGGGGTTTGCGGTCTGGGGTCTTTTGAGGGGATTCTTTAGGTCTTGATAAATTCTCTAAGTCAATGCTGATGTTGACCTGCTGCCTTGACATTTGTTTACTGTTGCACCTGGAAACTTTGCAAACAAAGGCTTGAACACCTTCAGCATCCTTAAATCTGTCCTTGTTGTCCCATAGCATGTTTCTGGTGAGATCTGGACAGGACCTGGGTGAGGGATCTCCATCTCTGCCCTCTGTGCTCTGGATCCATCCCTGTCCCCTTTGAAGACAATGCTCTTCTGATAAATGGGAGGGCGAAGGCTGCAACCATTGAATCTGCCTCCTTCCTGGTAACATGGACTTGGTCCAGCCTGCCCTCAGCTGCCAACGCCTTCCACTCCATTTCCTTCCAAACAAGCAGAAATGGTTTCTTCTCTCCAGCCTGGGTTACCTGTCAGTGAGCTGCTCCTTCCAGCATCCCCATCCAGTCTTCAAAGACAGAATATCTGCCGGTATGAGGTGGCATTTCCAGCCCTGTGTAGGGTCTCGCTGGGGACCTTTGCAGCAGGAAAGGTGCAAGAAGGTACTGCTGGATGGCTCCTACCTGCCCATGGACATGCAGTGCGCAGAATGGCGGCTGTTCGATGCCTTTTCAGTGACACTTGTTCCATAATATTGCTACCCAGACCTTCAACGATGACCTTCCCTGTTTTGTACCCGCCGGTCCAGCTGCCTGCCCATCACTCATTTCCCCATGGGCCACCTGTCCAGTCCACAGGTAATTAAGACCCTCAGTCAATTAGATGTCTCCCAGCCTCCAAGCTGGCTGCAGATGCCTGATCCTGCTGCCTTCCTCACTGCTCCAGGACATCGTGTCCCTCAGCCCAGCTCGGATGGAGCCGGCAGGGCAAGGGCAGGGGAGCGAGCAGCCGTGTCGCAGCAACCCCCGGGGGGGTGCAGGGTGGGAGGAGAGGCTTCCCCCGGCTTCAGCCCCATCCCATATCCCAACCCAGCCCCATCGGGGGTCTCAGGGCATGGGGTCTCCTCCGAGGGACAGAGAAAACCCAACTCCCTGGGGCTCCCCATCTGGGGAAGGGGGAAGGAGGAGGTGGGGGGCAAGGAGCCCGCAGGCAGCGCTGTCTGCTCTGCTCATATTAACAGGCTGCTCTGGCTTTCTCCGCTGCTCTTTAGGCCATTACGCCAGACTCGCCGGGCTGCGGTTGGCAGTGCGGGGCGCCGGAGCCCACTGGGACACCAGCATGGCAGCCGGCAGCTCGCCCCTTCCTCTGCTCTTAAGTGGCCTTGTAAAAAACAAAACGCATTGCCCATATGCCTGGAAAACAGCGGCATGGTTAACCTTGTTTAAGAGCACTGCCTGGCCTCCCACAGGACAGCCTCCTCGCCGTGGGGTGACGAAGAGGTGCACCTGGAGTGACAAGAGGAGACAAGGGCAAAGGACCTCACTCCTGTCTGTCCGAGCCATGCATGGGTGGCAGGCGCATGGTGGGGTGATTGAAGGGGGGCAGACGTGGCATAAGCCCCCCAAACCAGCTCGTGGCTGCCATAAATGATATAACATACTTGCCTCAGGGGACAGCAGACCCTGGAGATGGGGTTTTACCACACCTGGTGGCCAGGATGTTGGGACTTACCCTGCAGCCAAAGCCTGAGATCACAGCAGCATACTGGCCACAAACACAGGCTGTGTCCTCCTACAGCACAAGGGCAGCCCTGGCTGGAGTCCTGCAGCCTTTGGGAGCAACATCCAAGGTTTCCATGAGAGCGCCCATGCACAGATAAATTGCAGGTGGGCACCCAAGGCCGGCCAGGATACAGCAGGTGAGAAGACACCTCAATGCAATGCGTTTTTCCGTGACTGGGTTGAGAGTTTGCATGGATTTGGCTTCCTGAGGCTGCCTCCTTCATCACCCTGCATCCCTCAGCACCCTGCGTCCCTCAGGAGCCACCAACCAGTGCCCTGTGTGGGGAATGGGGCTAAATGGAGACTTGTGGGACTGCTGGGGGAAGGGAAGGGTCTCTTAAGTGTCTGACCCAGAGCGGCTCCTTTTCTTGAGGATCTCACACCCTGTGAGTGATGGAGCAGCCCACAAAAGGGACACTGAAAAATACTGGGCCACCCCATTTTCTCCTTATTCCCACACATCAACCTTCACGGTCACTGCTGATGGTTTGGTCCATCATGAGCTGTGTCGTATCAAATCCTGGAGCTGCACCACGCCAGTAAGAGAACGGCAGCCTGGAAGACCGCTTAAAAATAATGGCTGTGGCAATATTAAGTGTTGCCCAGGGGGAAACTGAGGCAGGGGGCTGGGGCATGACTTACCCTAAGGGTCTCAGTCATTCTGCCTGGTCTCCTGCTCTGTTTCTCATGTAAGAGAAACCCAGGAGTCCCAGCCTTCCCAGTGTGCCCAGCACTTCCAGCTCCTTCAAGCCCATGTCCCTACTCACTGGGGGTGAGCAAGACCCTGGGAGCAACATCCTGCTAGAAAGTGCCACCTGGATGTCCCTTCATATCTCCAGCTCTCACTGCACCCAGCCAGGGAGCTCGGCTGCCCTTGTGTTCCCTGGGCTGTCCTCCTCTCCTACCATCACACGCAGGCTCTTGTAGCCCGTCTCACACTCTCACAAGTGTGCCCCCCCCTCCTCCGCGCACTCGCTCTCTCACCCTCGCACACCCACGTGCGCCGGGATGATGCACGCCGGAGAGGAGCGTGTGCCATCAGCATTAGTCACCAGTTCCCGTAGGAGGAAGGTTGCGAGTAGAGGAGGAGGAACAGAGCCACGATGTGGAGCAAGACCACAGCCCTAGGGACCACCACAGGCTTGGGCACGCTGTCACTGCTGACCATCCTGCTCCTTGTGGTTGGAGCTGGGGAGGACAAAATAATTGTTTGGCTGGGTTGGGGTCAGGCAGCCTCCTGGCTGGGGGCTGTGAACAGGCTGTTGGGGGACATCGATGCTGGCACAACTCCTACGGAGGAGGAGTTGCATTGCAGCCCCCCAGGAGGGAAGCATGGAGCCACTCTGGGGCTCCACGCATGGAGCTGCTGATGTGGGCACACATGGCTGGGGTTAGGTCGAGAAAGGGACAGAGCCACAGGAGCGTTTCCCTGTGATGCAGCTGACACGTTTCTGAGTGTCCAGTTTTGGGGAGGAGGAGCTGGGTGCGAAGGAGCATGAGGACAGGCAGATAAAGCTGGAGGAGATGGACTGGAGATGGGAGATAAAAGCACCCTGGGCGGTTTGGCTTACCAATGTGAGCGAGAAACCAGAGCAGGGACAGAGCAAGGCAGTCATGGAGCAGGGGGAGCTGAGAGCATTTTGGGGGGCTCCAAGGGGAGCAGAGCAGGGTGGAACAAAGGGACATTTCCCGTTGAACAAAGGAACGTTCCCCTTGGAGTAGTTTCCAAGAGGTGACAATGAGAAGACAGCCTGGCTGGCTGTCCCGAAGAGGGGTCCCAACAGCAGCAGCCTTGGCCGAGAAGCGTGGAGCAACTGCTCAGCTGGGAGAAGAGCCCTGTCCGCCAGCTCCTGCCACCTGCAGCTTCCCAGTCCTGCAGAGCATGTGGGCAGCAGATTGGAGGGAAGAGTAACCACAAACGCTTACTTGCACTTTCTCCTTCCCTACGAATTAGCCTCGGCCCAGCTGGTAAGTGAAAGCAGGCTGCCTTTGAACTGCAAAGCCGGCAGCTGCCCTATTTTCAAGGCAGGTGGAAGGGCAAGCCAGCAGGTGTAAAGCTCTGGCCATGGGGTGCTGGTGACTTCTGGTAATGGTGTGGGCAGAGAAAAGGCCAGGGCAGTCATAGGTGGCAGTGGCAGTGGTGTGGCTGTCCTTGGCTGGGCAGGTACAAGCACGCTAGGCTCTGCAGTCCCTCTCTGGTGATGAGCAGCTGACTGTTAACTGGTGCTGCAAGCTGTCCTGGGCTCCTGGGACCTTCCCACAGCCCCTCCACATGGCTCTCTTCAGCCTTCTTGGGTTTGGGTGTTTAATCCAGCCTGTCTTTTACATCCTTTTTTCCTATCCTCCCTGCTCTCCTACACATCCTCCAGCCACTGTCCCCCCTCTCCTGCCCCACAGACATTCTGCAATGAACTGCCATCCTTCACATCTTCTCCAACTGGGCTTGGAGAAGGGTGGTCCTGCTCAAGTGGGACCTTCTTCTAGGAAGTGAGCTATAAGTGTAAAAGCCAGGAACAGACCGTGCCTGTGGCTGGTCCCCAAACCTTCTGAGAACCCCTCCCCTGTGAGCTGCTGCTTCACAGCTGCCCATGTGCCACATGCCTAGACCTCTTCTGGGAACTTGTCTCCATATGTGCGTGGTGCACGTCTGTGTGTCTGCATCTGAGGAAGCTTGTTCCAGTTCACGGGGATACTGCACACGCCTCACTCTATATGTATATATATTTTACCTTGTGCATGTACTGCATCCAGACGCCTTCTCTGTTTACAGCTGTGTGCTTCTCTTTCATCGTACACATCATCAGGCTGTCGTGATTGCTTTCCCAGTGGTGGGCTGGATCATGAAGGGATTAAAAAGGTCATCTAGAGTGAGGGAAAGCAACTGTCTTTTGAGCATTAACTGTTGCATCAAGTTTTAGCTCCGTTTTATTTCCCACCAAAGTTGAGTTGCCAAAGTTCAGCTGGTCTCTTCCTTCCTGCACACCTCTGACTTGCCAGCAGAAGATGAGCATAGGGGAGCACCAGCTTTAAGTAAGGGCTGTGGATTTATCTGTGGACCCTGGAACACCAAGGCATCAATAGACGACTAATGAATCACACCATCACTTATGCATTACCTTATTTGAAATGCAAAGCACTCCCTTGATATTTCAGCATTTTCATAGAATCATAGAATCATAGAATCATAGAATTAGTGAGGTTGGAAGGGACCTTTAAGATCATCAAGTCCAACCGTTAACCTACCCTGAAGAGAGGAAAAAAAAAAAA
>VUYV01000035.1:6123266-6141909 GCA_008711295.1 Anarhynchus alexandrinus | reverse complement strand
CTATTTTTAATTTGCTATGTTCACATTAATAACAAGTTCTAATTAAAAAACCTCCATCTTCCATCCTCCCAAGTTCAGAGGAAAACTCTGCGACTTCTGTTGGAATCTTCTCCTGATAAATTGGTACCACAGCCTCCTAGAACAGCTGGTCCTCTTTAGCAGGCATAGTAATTAATGGGAATAATAAATGCAGTCAAAGAAGGTTCGTAACCCTACTTTCTGTGCACTCAGACATCTCTTTGCATTGCAAGAGACACACATCAACATTTCCACTTACAAAACAAGCCCAAAAGAGCTGCCTATGTCTAACAAGCCCGTGTTTCATTAGCACTCTTCGGCCTATAATAAACCTTATGATATAAAGAGTCCCCAGGGACAGGGAGGTTCCCTCTTGGCTGGGAACAAAACGGCTGCATTGTACCTTGGAGCATCTCTGTGGCAGTTGAGGACTTTGTGCCTATCCTGGGTTTCATATCACAGCTCCGCAGCCTCCACGGGGAGGAAAGCCATGTTCTGCCCTTCACCTGGAGCCTGCCCAGTGGGGAAGGGTCTCCAGTTTTACTCTGATGTGTGGGGTGAACATGGGTACAGTTCACCCCGGTCCTGAGCTGTGGCTTGTGCTGCCAGTCCAGCCAGGACCAGCCCTGCCTGTGCCTGTGCTCCTGTGCGACGCTGCCATGGCAAGGGAAGGGAAAGTGAAAAGGGACCTCAGGGAAGAAATTTGCTTTTCCACTTGCACAAGAAGACAGAAGACCATTTTTTTCCCTTCTCTCCAGCTCCTGTTCTTCTCTGCTGCATCCATCTTCCTGCCTAGCGTGCATTAGGGTGGACAGATATTACTGCCTTGCAACATCCACACAGTGAGACTGAGAGAGAGGAAGGTGGAGCGAATGCAAAGCAAAGGCTAAGGTCATACCGTGAGCTGGGGATGAGACCCAGGTGTCCTGATTCCCATTCCTGGGCACACAAGAGCAGCACATGGGGCCCATCCCACCCAGAGAATGGGGCAGCAGGGGCCACATCCAGCCCAGTCGGCAAACACAGCGAAGCAGAAGCATGAGGTCCATCAAGTTGCACACCCTCTCCTCCCTTTGTGCAGGTCTCCATTTACAGCAGCTGCTGACTTGGACTTCCTTGGAAGTGCAGATCATCTCTGCTGGGGATGGATGACCCCTCGCTGTCCCCCTCGCTTGCTTTTGTTCACCACGACTGAGTTAATGGACTCATCTCAGGAGTGGCCAAACCGGGAGCCATCAGTGCAGATATCCCCGAGCCGAGCAATCTGTCCCGAGCAGTGATTTCAATTAAAGGGTCATTAGCATGAAATCTTATCCAGCCCAGCTCCCATTTGCCAGCAGGAGGTCCTTCTCCTCCCTGTCCCAAGCCCCGCTCTGCGGTTACAGTGCGCTGCTCCTGTTGGAGCCCTCCAGTTTTGCTAAAACACAGCAGCTGCTGCTAATAAACAAACATATTGATCATAGTGATATGGGCTGTCAGAGACTTAATTCATGAATGAAATGTGCTTAAGAGCACCCGGTAGGCAAAGGCGCCGCTTAAAGAGCTCATAGCCAAGATGGTGCTTGGAGGTGGGAACAAAGCAGCCCGACAGCTGCTCAACACTGGGATGTCGCAGTTTGGGGCTGGTATAAGGATCTGGGGATGAAATTTATTTGTGGGACGGAAAGGAGCAGAGCAAATTTCCTCTTTATCATCATAAGCCATCTCTAACAGGGATGTGGTGCAACAAAGGGCTCTGTTGTTCCCTTCTACTGTGGCGTTTAGCAAAAGGCTCCAGGTTCATCATGTGGGGAGCATCTGGGCAACCTAAAAATTCAGGGCTAATTTAAGGAGAAAACTATCAAATACCCCACAAAACCAAATCCTTCAAGTCCTTCAGGGGTCTGAGGCTTGCAGAGAAACGGGAGCAGGACCCGTGCCTGCCTACTGGAGTTTGATACCCATTGCAGGGACGAAGCAGTGTAGCATCGCTCAGATACTACATTGGCGCCGAGAAGGAGAGAGGATCACAGCTCCCAGTTTCCAAGGTTTCCATTCTCCTGATGGCAAGCAGGTTTTCCTGCTTTTGGATCCAATTTTCCCTCCACAGACAGACAGTAAAACTCCCTCTGTGCGCAGGACAGAGGCTGTGTATATTGCTGCAATATTAATGCCTGCCATTGTTTCTAAATCATTGTCATGTGGGGTTGTACCTAAACAAGGTACAATCAGCTCACAAATGGATCCCGCACAGTCAGGGACTGTAATTACAACAGAAGTATATTTGAATATAGCTTTTATAGGTGCCATAAATTACACCACAATACGCAAGGATATAGGTTGATCCGTAACAGGTTTCCATACTTTTGGTATTGGCCACACTGAAAGCAGTTGTTAAAATCGGTCATAGTATTTACGATCCTGGGATGTGGAGGCCTTGCTGAGAGTTTGATGAATGAACTTTCAAGGACAGGAATAGTTGCCAGTCTGAAATATTTATCAGTCTGAAATCTCCCTGCCATTCATGCCATGGTTTTGATACCTCCATTTTTTTCTCCCCGTCTTCTAGGTTTGAAGCTGAGGTTGCCTGGGCAGAAGGAGGGTCTCTGTGGGGCTGCTATGGGCAGGACTGTGTCTCTGCCTCCTATCCCCCTGCCTTGTCTCATCTAGCAAGGCTGGGATGGAGGGTGTTGGTGTGACCCTGGGGGTATTGGCTCCCTACAGCTTGAGGATCAGTCCTCAGGGAGGTTGAGCCCCCTGGGGAGGGCAGAGAGGGGAGAGCCGGCTACTTCCCCCACTTGTGGGGCTACCAGGATGGAAAAAACACCCCAGGCTTTCTGCCTTTGTGCAAAACACCTCTGCGGGGAGGCCGGCGGATCCTTCTTCTAAAATCAATGGTGTTTGTGCTCTTTGCAGAGGGAAAGAAAGATGTGTGTGTTTACGGGCACTCAGCGGCTGTAGCAGGCCCACGGCAGGAGGCTGCGGGGAAGGTGGGGGCTGTGGGGACAGCGTTTGACCTCTGTGCACTGCCCGGGGGGCAGCAAACCCCGCTCAGGTGATGTTATCTCTTCTCCCCACGCCAGCAGCGACTGCTGTTTGAAGCAGCTGTGGTACCCTGCACTAGCCAGGCTGCTGCACTGCCAGCGCCCAGGCTGCTTCTGCTGCCCTCCGCCCTGGGGGCTGCGTTTCAGGGCTTGCCAAAGAGATTCCTGCTCCGCGCACAGCGGGAGATGAAGGTCCGCATCTGGACAGATCACATGCCTCCCCCAGCGTGTGTCTGGACCCTGCTACTGTAATATCTTTGCCGTGGGCCTCCCTCATCCCTCTGGCTGAGGAGAGGCTAAGGGAACTGAAGACCAGATGGGTAAGATGGGTTCTCCATCATTCTGCATCTCATTTCTCCTTGATCAACAGCACAATCCTGTTCGCTGCCCGATCTCTAGCTTCCCCCTCGGATCCCCATGTCAGCAGTTTGCCTGGGACTGCCAGCTCTCTCCTGCCAGGAAGGCAGCCTGGACTCTTTGCTCCCCATTGCTATGGGAGAGGAGGGGCTGTATGGTTTTATGCCAGCACAGATGATCTTTTCTCTTCCCTTTTGCAAACACAAACCCAAACCCACTGGAATGTGTTTCATTTCTGGCTCATCTTTCTGTGCTGCTGTTACGAGTCTGTTGTGATTTGCGACTAAAGCGTGGTTTGAAGACCACGAGTAGTGCATGAGGCCACTGCAGAACCACGTCCCACTGCAGCCCTGTTAGCAGGTCAGTGCATGAGGGCTAGAGGAGGGTCTGCTGAGCAGGAGAAATGCTGGGTTTGCTAGGGATCCACTGCTTCAGAAAAGACTCAGGGCCATGACTTCAGGAGTCTTTTCAGAGCCTGATCTCACCAGCTGGGGGTTTCTAGGCTCCTCAGGTCTCCAAGACACCCAGAGCCTGCAAGTTAATAAACGTCTAGATGTTATCTCCTGAGAGAGGGGATGAAAACTCCCAGTGATTCACCTGCAGCATTGCCAGCAAAGCACATTTGCTTGAGGTTTCTTGAAGCTACCACTGAAAGGTCAGGTCTCTCAGTGAGACGAAAAGCTCTCTTCTCCCTTCTAGCTGTTCCATCAATACTTGTTTTTCCTCTCCATTTACTTTTACCTTCCTGTTCAGAAAAACATATATAAAGAGGGGGAAAAAATCCTGCTTCCCATGACAGCAGCTAAGCAGCTTCTCCTGCCAGAGCTCAGGCCAAAATGACAGTACATCTTGGGGGCAATAGTGGAGACCAGGAGTCCCCAGTGATGACCAGGGCAGTGCAAAGATGGGTGGGAAGCTGAGGTACAGAGGGGACACCTGACCTTGCCCAGCCAGAAGCAAGGCTTGGTGCTTGTTCTCCATGTGTTCCCTTCAGCCCAGCTGGCCCCAGGGCTCTTTCTAATGCCTGGGGCAGGAGGAAAGGCAGATGCTGTGCATAGGGAGTAGGGAAGGTGGGAACAAAGGGGACCCTATGTGCATCTTGCCATCTATGGTTGTATGACAGCCATTGCTTTAGGCCTTGCAGATAAGCAGCAGGTAGGAACAAGGATCCAGTTTCATCCTTGCAAAGATTCCCCCCAAAATAGCGACCACTGTTGTAGCCTCTACCACCTCCTTGGCAGAAGCCTTCGAGGGGATGATTGTAGCCCCGCTGGGAGGGAAGGAAATGGCTTTCCAGTCCTTTTTCTGGGTCAGATGGCTCCTTTTTCCAGCAGCCAACCCACAGGGTTTGGGCATGGGCAGCCGGTGCTCCTCAAGTCAGGGAAGAAGACTTCACTGTCTGGCATGGGAGCAGGAGCTCTGTGCAGAGGACTGGAGTCCTCTCTCTTGCTCATCTAGTTAATGGCTCTCTGCTGAGTTAATCACGTAATACCATTTGGGGATAATATTCCGTAACCCATTGCTGGGCCCTTTGGTGATGATTACTCCAGCTGCAGCCCACCTCTCTTCCACTTGCTTCTCCCATCCCTCCCTTCTCCCCCATCCTTGTCTTGTTTCTCTCTCTCTTGGTCATTATGGCCTTCATCCAACAAAGCACTTAACCAGGTGTTTCACAGATCAAGTAACCTGTCCCTCTCTATGCAGCGAATCCAGAAGTCCAACACAGGAGGCATCTGGCCACCTTTGCCCTCTGGACACCTGGGGCTTTCGCAGTGTGGAGAAGCTCTCAGACTGTGGGTAGAGGACCTTGGAAAACCCTCAGATGGCCCTTCTGACCTGCTGGCTGTGATCTGCAGTCCTGACATCTGCTTGTGTGTAAAAAAAGGAAATAAATCACAGAGGATTTCCTCCCTGGGGTTGGGGAACAGGAGCAGTGCCATCCACAGGATGGGGCTGGGCCATCCAACCTGCGGCTGCACAACAGGCAGAGAAAGACTGAGCTTTTCAGAGCTCCGTGTGGGACGAAGAGGTGGGTGTGATGGGTGCTGCCCGGCCACGGAGGGCAGCGGGAGAGCCCTGGGAAGGAGTCCAGGCACCAGACCCAACAGCATCTTCTCCACTTTGTTAGCTATTGTATGGGCTTTTTCTAAGCACATTTGTTATTTTGCTTGGACTTTCTCACTCATCACCCAGAATGAAGTTTCTGCATAACATCCAAGTCAGGACAAGTGTCTGAGCCCACCGTATTAGAAAAAGTAGGACATTATTTTTGCTGTCAGAGGAAAAAGGGGTGTCTCAGGGTGGCTGAGGAGTCTACCAAAGAGGTAAAAATGTTTCCCGCGTGACCAGGACCTCTGCCTTTCACCCCAAAAGAGCGAGACTCAAGGTTAGCTTCTTGCGCTGGTGCAATGTCTCTGCTGCTCGGCTCTGTAACAAGCTGCGGATAAGACAGTGGGGTTTCAGGACTTAAATATTCAATTAATCAATGGAATATTCCATTAGTGTAATAATCACTTGGCATCGCCTGATCTATAGGTACATCTCAGCTGGGCCTTGCAAATTGATTTCTGATGAAGTTCTAATTGACTGCACAGGCAGAAGAGGACCTGTCTGAGCATGCTGAAGCAGGGCTCATGAAGGCTCTGGCAGCACCACCTCCCCCCAAGGAAGGGGAAGGAGGAGGGGGAGGTGTGATTTATGCCCCATTTATCACGACAGCCTCTACCCTATCCTGTTTTATTGGTCCCAAGTGAGGCATGAGAGCTTACAGCTTTAATGCGGAAATTTGCAGGCAGCCGGAGACCCCTGTAAGCTGCTGACAGCTGCTTGTCACTTATGCAGTAGGTGCCGGGGGTACCCTAAATCCTGAAGCTCCTAACGCGGGATGCAGCTGTGGCACGGGTCGCATGGGGAGGGCTCAGGTTTCCTCCAGCGCGTGTGTATTTGCTGGCTGGGCTCTGCCACCCCTCTCCGTAGAGCCGCACCAGCGAAGCCGTGGGGGTTTCTTCCCTGCTGATGTGGCTCAGAGCATATGGGGATGGATGTGCGTGGAGGGGGGCAGTGGGTGACCCGCATGTGTTCTTCCTGCAGCCCTGTACCCTGCGTGCTGTCCTTCCTGAGCATGGTGGTGGTCCCTGAAGGAGGATGGCACTGCAGGGACCATCTCTGTTGCAAAAGGGTTGGAGCATCTTAGGCTGCCATGCCAAAGGCCTCCAAAGGCTCTAACATGGCTCTGCCGTAGAGACTTAGCCAAACTCTGCCCATGTTAGCAGCCTGGCTGTGACCTTACCGTGCTGGGGCGGTTGTAGTGGGAAAACTTATGGTCACAGCAAAGCCCTAGGAGAAGTGTGTGATGCATCTGCAGGTGCAGGCAGGCAGGATTCCAGTCTCCTGGTGGGATGGCATTGCCTGCCTGGTGGCATGTGTTGCACCAGGGGATGGTTTGTCACCCTGAGGCCACTCCTTGCTGCTGCAGTCACACCCAGAGATGTACAGAGAGAGGACATCAGGTGCATGAATGTCCCAGCATGAGCTGCCATGATGGTGAAGACCGGCACACTGAGGGCTTGGGGTGCAACACCAGCCCTTCTGACAGCTCCACACCTTTTCTGCCCAGACCCTCACTTGGGACCTGCTGGCTCCTTCTGCACTGTCCTGAAGGAACTGCCAAAAGGGAAGGTTTAGGGGCTTCCTGCTGTGAGCATCAGTGGTGGGAAGAGGACATGATGCTGGTCCCCGAAGCACGGGCTGACTCTGCTCCCCTCCTCCTGCCTGCGTGGGGACTCGGATGGCTGAGCCAGCCAGGGGGAAGGTGACGGATAGTGATTTCAGCAAAACTGGAAACAACAACATCAACGAACCAATCAAAGTGTGTGTGGCTGGCTGCTGAATTTTAAGAGAAATAGCTGCATTTTTCAAACACACAGAAGTGACTGTAACTTCCTCTCCATCCTCTACCTGCATTAACTTAAGAGACAGCCAGGTGCTTAAAGGTTACTTTGCAGGCAATGACTGTTCTGTAAAGGGCTACTCATTTCTAACAGAGATAGGTTTTCTTTTATTGAACATTAGGCAGAGTGGCTGAAACCTGACAAAAAAATCCAGAGTGGTAGCTTTCCCCCCCCCACCACCTCTTTTGCAGTGAAGAATAATAGCCAGCAAAATAAAAAGGCAATTGCCTCGCTGCACGCACTGCTTTAAGCAACGGCTTTGTGTGGCAGGGAATGCAGCTTAGGTAAATGCCCAACTAGTAAGATTTTGTAGGAAGGCCTTTGAATCACCATGTCCGAACCTCTCTCCCCACCACAACCATTTCCATTGCCATTATTTCTAACCTCGCCTACTTACAGTAAAGGAAGGAGATTTAAGTGTTTGAAACCCCATGTGTGGAGTTTAGGTGAAAAAATTTCCCCCAGGATCATTAGGGCTGGGTGGACAACAGCAGCATGGTTTGGAGGGGTGGCCTTCCTCCAGACCCAGGGAGTCACCTCGGGTTGTGTTGCCTTCCTCCAAACAAGGAACGTTTCTCATCGCTGTTATTTTGGCTTTCCTCCCCCTGTGTCTCCCTCAGCCCCTCCAGCAGCCCCATTTTGCTCCTCCAGCCTGGCCATAGGGCAGGAGCAGGGATGACCTCAGAACCTCCGCTGGCATCCCTCTGCATCCACACAGGGCATCCCTTTCCCTCCCTCCTTCCTTCCCAGTGGCTGAGTTTCGACCTTTCTAAGAAAAACACTCTTCCCCTCCATGTTCTTCACTGTTTTCTGTGTGATGAAATATAGTTTCTCTCCTAAACGGAGCTACAGGCAGTTTATTAGCCTAACTAATTAACCCATAATCAGCATTTCGTTCTCCTCTAATCACAGGCTGTTCACACCCTCGGTTCACGGAGTGCAGCCATGCTGTAGCACATGTATTTATAAAGGGGAAAAAAAACCCAAGTGTGCAACACGCCATGAACTCTATTTGCAGGGATAATGTCAGTGCATTCAGGCACACCTGAGGGACGACCTCCCCAGGGCTGAGGGACAGGGTGACTCCGAGAGGTGACAGTGAGCTCTGGAGCCTGTCACCTTCTGAGCACAGGTTCGGTGGCAGCTCGGGTCACTAATGGCTGCTGTCACCACTGGTCAGCGGTGGGTTAGGGAGCAGGGAGGGCTGGAGGAGAAGCAGATTCGGTAAATCTTGTAATCTACATCTCTGCCTAAGCAGAACTATTCCCCAGGGCGTCGTTTTTCCCTAATGTTTCCAGTTGAGTATTCCTGTCCCTCCAGCAGCAATCCTTCCACGAATCCGTACCAGATCTGCTGAAAACAAAATATTCTGGAGAAAGCACCTGTGCTTTTTTGTTTATTAATTTTTCCCCTATTTCTACACCAGTTACCACCTTCCCCAGCGCCTCCCTCTTGCCCTTCCAGATCTTTGTGGGTGGATGCTCAGTTCTCCACTCTAGCCAAGCAAAATGGATTCAGCTTTCTTAACATTTCATTGTAAATCAGATTTCTGATTATTGCCACTGCCCTCTGAACTCCCTCCAATTCGTCACTCTATTCCTGGTACTGCGGTACGCCGACCATGAAGAGACAATGTTTGAAAACATCCTCAACCCGGGCGGCGATCTAACGAGACAGCATATAAAAATATCGTTACATGGTGAGCTGAAGGCATTGTGCAGCTCTGTAATCATTTTCAAGATGGTAAAATCATTCTGCAAGGACAGCCTGTCTCCACTCTGATAAAATCAGGGCCAGAAAGGCAGCCCAGCTTGGAGGAACAAATTGCAGAGTTGGTTTTTTTGTCTTTTTTTTTTTTTTTTTTTTTTTTTTTNTTTTTGCAAGGATTTGCTTTTAAATAAGGGAGCTGTCATAAAGTGGGACAGACGTTGAGAAGATCAGGTACAAGTGAAACCAAAGTGGTGGTGCTTTTACCAAGCGGAAAGTGGATGGTTTGTCCTTTGCTCTCCAAAACCCTTCGGTTCGGCAGCTGTCCCCTGCTGTCCCTGCAGTGCCCTGATGCACCGTGTCCCAGGTGTCCCCAGCCATCCCAGGCTGGCAGCACTCTCTCTGAGCCTTTTTGGACCCACAGCTGAAGCAACTCTCTGCTTTGTCTCCCAGAGCAGCTGGTCTCAGTCCTTCCCACATCTCTCTTGTTTTGCTGTGAAGCTGCTCTTGTGTTTCTAGCCTGCTCTCCCTCTCTGTATCTGCGAGACCTACTGTGTGCAGAGGGAGGTGAAGCAAATGAATCAGGCCAAGAAGATGCCAGAAGGGCCAGGTGAGAAGGCTACATTTGTGCTAGAGGTGGGTCTGTCTTGATGTTCACTAGTTTGCCCGTCACTGGAGCACCTGGGTATTAAAGCCCCAAGTGTCCTCCCACCCTGCATCCTCCCAGGCCCCTCCAACCCCATGAGCACTGGGGGCTTTTCTTCTCTTCTGCCCCGGTATCTTCCTTCCCTTTTTCATTGCCATCTCACATGCTGGGGAAAGGTGAATTTAATTACAGGCTAATGAAATGCATAATGTATTTCTTGAAAAACTGCAATCTGAGTTAAGAGAGGGTACTTCTGTTTACAGAGACGCCACTTGGTGTTGGTTTTTCTTTTTCCTCTTTGTCTTTTCCTTTGTCTGGTAAACATGTATTGCATAAGCCCTCGGCGTGTTCATGGGATGCTCAGAACATTGTCCTCACTTGCCATTGTTTGGGTTAATTTATGCTGGGTTAGACCTCACCCTTTGGAAAGGGTCCAAAGTCCTGGTGGTGTAAATCCTCCTGATTTATGTCTTCGTCCCCCTACCCCCCCAAAAAAAAAGGAATTTAGGGAGTCCCAAAGAGAGGAGAATTCAGGACAATTTGCACCCATCGCTTGCTCCTGGCAGGGAAGGCTGGGATGATTTGGGGTTGGTAAGCACAGACCTTTCATCTGTTTGTAGAAAGAAGGAAAATTAAATCTCATGGCCTGTTTGTGAGAGGAAATTGCCCAGAACAGCTCTGACAGAATAAGCTATTCCACAATAGCTCCCCATGCAGACACTCAAGCCACTTTGTTCCAGGCTAATTAGTGTGCTTCCAAGCAGAGTAATTATTCTGGAAGGGAAATCTCTCTTCTCCCACAAAGAGTGTCTACGTGGAGGTAGCTATGTGGGAATGGCACGAGCAAGCCATCTGAAACCATTGCTGCTCCACCAACCGGCATCCCCTCACTGACACATCCTGGCCTTGGAGAAGTCCCACTGTTTGTGGGTGAGATGCTCCTGGGGGTGTTTGGAGGAGAGTTGGGGAAGGAGATGGCAGTGTGGATGTATCTGGCTGGTTATCCAAGTGAGGTGGGCTCGGGTGAACTCCTCCAGTGCATGCTTGCAGGCCCCAGAAGAGATGGTGATTCATAAATGAGAAAAGATTGCACCAATCCTGTTATTTCTTGTCCTTTTTTTATTCAACTGTTGTATGATCATGCTACCAAATGTCTGCTCTAAGGGCATTTTGCCTTCTCTCAGAATGTCTCACTCTTTTTCTAAAAGCATTTTTTTCTCACATACTTTGCTATTGACTCACTGGAGAGTCTAGATTTAGTCTAAATATTTCTCAGGAGACTGCCTGGTGTCTCACGTGGCTTGTTCTCTGTAATTTGCAGAGAATTTCTTTTTATGAAAGATGAGGACTCTGTGAGGAGGGAGCTGTGCCTGCAGTGGGGACCATTTAGCCAGGTTTGGTGGCAAAGCATTGGACAGGCTTTGAGTTCCTGGAGACGGCTCTGACCTTCTCCATGCTGCTTGCAACAGGCTCAGTGGAGGTTGACTCAGCTTACGCCAGAGGACCTGAGGTCAAGTCTCCTTATAAAAACAGTGTGAGGACATGCATCTCCTCCATGATGTCTCATGGAGCAAACCTGTACATGCACTTGCCTGGTCGCTCTTTAGGTCAGTCCTGGCAAAATATTGGTGCTAAGCAGATAGAAGAAATAAGAGTGGAGATCCTAGGGTCCGTCTCCATCCAATCCAGGATCCTGGAGTTGTTTTATAATCTGCTTATATTCAGGGCTTGATAGGTATGACCCAGTCCAAAGCAACCTCTCAGCTGCAGTCTTCTCTTAGAGATGTTGAGAGGCTCAGCCCAACCTCTTGCTCTTTGCATATTGTTTCGGAGAAGGGAGGCAAAGTCCTACGCTGCTTTTCTGGCATTTATAGCCCTCTCGTGCTTGGTTACTTTCCCCCCAAGGTTTAGCTCTGAGTGTGGGATGATCTGGTATTTGGAGGGGCAGAAAGAGGGACTGGGAGGTCTGGGTGACCCATGCTGGATCCCTTCCTCCTGGAAAAAAGTTCAAAACAACTTCATAAGCATTTTAGTGTCAGTCGGAGAGATTATCCACAGCCATAAACCCTGGCATGGTCTATAACTACACACGATCTGCCCACTCTGGAAAATTGATACTTACATGGTCTATTGGGCCCTGTGTCCCTGTCAAAATGCAGATCAGCCATTCCCTGCAGGATAGCTGAATCCTTCTTCCAGACAGAGCACTAAAAGAAAATGGATGGGAACTTTTTTTTTCATTAATGATAGCTTCTCTGTCCTTAAACTCAGACTCCATGAGGTCCCAGAAAGACGCCAGGGGCATGTGGTGGGAAATAAAGTGGGTTTCTCAAGTGTCTGGCTGGGATGTACCCCTGTTTGAAAGCCTTTGGGGTGGAGGAGCTCAGATGTGCCCAGGGGGCTGCAAGTCTCAGTGGTGCTGAGTCCTGTGGGTCTCCAGGGCAGAGGAAGTGTTGGAAGAAGGATGGAGACAATGTGGATGGACAAGGGGAATCACCAGCCCTTGATCTGGCAAGCTCTGGAGAAGAAATTATTGCTGCAGAGAACTAGTTGCATCCCTACTAAATCTGCTGGTTGCTCTGACCTGGCATGGCTCCCTCAGACCAATCCTGGGGTGTCCCCCCCACCTTGTTCCTGCCTCTCTTCAACCAGAAAAGCAGGCAAAACTGGGGAAAGCACTGGAGCTTTTGTGCCTGAAAGAATTAAGAGAGGAGGCTGATAAGGATTAGGGGCTGATGCAGTTCATCATTAGCAGAGCTGGTCTTTGTGACCCACAAGGTCCCTTCCAGGGCCATGTCTCTACAGGGGCTGGGCAGGGCATGTCCCAGAACTCCAGCAAGGAGAGGGAGTGTGTCCCGTGGAAAGGCAGCCCAGCTTTGCCAGGAGGTAGTGAAGGAGGCTGGGGAGTCTTGCCCGCCCCCAGCCCAGCCCCGGCCCCAGAGAGGCAGAAGAGACTGTTTGGGGCAGGGGCTGGCAGTAACGGGGGAGCCTCAGTTTCCCTCCAGCGAGGGAGAGAGAAAAAGCAATTACTGTCAGTGAACAGCAGGCTGACACCTTGTCAGTGCCTGCAGTGACTGATATCTCCTTCTTCTGAGAGATTAATTATCTGAAAATAACTGTACACCAGGAACTATGAGATCTTGTCGCTGCAGAGGAGTCCTCTCCCCTCTCAGCAGCATGCTTGAGCGGGGACCCCTCGGCAGGTGACTAGGGGACACCTTTTTGGTGCTCCAACCTCCCCAGCCACCACCCTGGTGCTTTCTGTGGACACCAAACCCAGCCATCCAGATCCCTAAAAGAGTCCCCAAAGGGGCAGCATGGGGAACAGCATGGTCAGGGCAAAGCGATGGTGACAGCTAGGAGAGCTAAGGGGCAGAAATTCAGCTTAGAGGAGCTGGGAGGCTTTGAAACTGCACCTTCTCGTGGTTGCATCAGGGTTTATAAGCTCCGTCTTGGGGGTCCCACCCCTTTGTGGCAGAAGCAGGGCACCCCACAATTGCCTCTCCATCTCCAGCCAGAGCCTCGCCGAAGCACCGTTTCCTTGGAAAGCCCGTGTCTAGCAATTAATCTCCCAGACATCTTCCATGTCTCTGTATCTTCCTTCTGAGCTGACCCCTCGCTCCAGCTAAGATTTTTCTCCTCCTGAGTTATATTTCATCTGTTGAATCTGGAGAGATGAGGTGTGTGGAAATTTTGCAGATCCACCTGATTTCTGCCACTTTATCCAAGCTTCACCCACTTCAAAGGGAGCAAATGCAAATATTGACAAATTCAATAAAAAGACCCATCTAGCAGGTAAACAGCTAAACAGGCTGTCTAATAAGGGGGTGCAGGGAAGGTACTTGAAGAGGAAATCAGGTGGATTTTGGCTGGCCTCTTGTCTAGACCTTAAATAATCCTGAAATATGGGCACACAAAGTTGTTACCCTGTCTCAGCCCTTCCCAGCAGCTGCTCCCACCCCATGCGGGAAAGGCGGCTTTCTCCTTGATGTTGAAAAGCCAAAATTCCCCATGTTTACTGAGCTTGGCACTTTCCACAGAGCAGCAGCAAAGCGATAACGTCCCTGGTGTCCCGAATCCCCCATCACTTGGCTGCGCGGCTCTGCCCGCAGCCATCCCCTGCTCCCTGGTACCCGATATCCTAATTCAGCCCTTCCTTAACAACGTTTGCAAAGATTTCCACTGGCAGAGCAGGATGACGGCCGCGGTCTCCACTGCGCTCCCAGCCTGCAGATGTGCTCCCCTCATCCCGGATCAATCTCCACATCAGAACTGGTGCTGTTTGATCTGCTTATTGTGATGCAGTGAGTGGAGAGAGTCCAGGGAATGGGCCTCCTTGGAATTAAACCGCCTCTCTAATGCGATTACAAATGGCTGTTAACCCTCGTATCAACATGAAGGAATGCTGTCTAGGGGTTGTGGGGGGGAATGAGACATGAAAGTCCCTCCTCGCTCTGTGCTAAATGAAAACAAGGGGTGCTCTGTTACTAGGAATAATTAGGCTTCCCCAGCTCCCTCGCAGGGGGTTAGGAGAGTTATTTTATGTTTGCAAAGTGCTTTGAAGAATGGAAATGTCCTAGAAATGCTGCAGGTACCAGCACCATTGCTCCCAGTGCTGCTTTCGCTCAGGTGAGAGGATTGCATCTATGGGACATCTTCCACCCAAGGATTTCACAGCACGTCACCTGTGTTGGGCATGTGCGGAAGGTGCAAATATTATTATCATGCCATTTTAACAAATGGAGAAACAGGGATGCAGAGCACAGGGGAACTCTTGAACGTCTCTCACAGAGTTGGGATAAGGAGGGAAGAGTCCTATTCTGCATGCTGTTGAGATCTCCACCTAGAAGATATTTGGACTTGAAGACATTGGTGTTTAGGAAGCATTTGTTGACTGACAATGCTGCTGTAAAGGCACAATGTTCTCTCTGGAAATCAAGTTCATGACTTGGGTTTTTCAAAAACCTCCATGTGTGGGAGCAGGGTAGCTAAAATACTGTCTGGACCTTTTTAGCCTGAAGGACGCAGGAGAGATCAAAGTGCTCAGCTTTGGCTGTGTGTCTGTCCCCTAAATCAGGCCAAGCCTCAAGCTCACCCACCTCCTCCTCCAGCATCCCCCTAAGCCTTAGGAGGAACTGAAGAAGTACTGGGTGAGGGGGCTGTTTCACCCTAACCGTATCCCTGGTCTGGACCAGGGGACTGTGGAGCTACAACCTTGTTGGAGCCACCACCTCCACTCCACAGTGCTTCTCGGTGCCAGGAGGGATGGCTGCCTGGATGCTAAGCTGAACATTACAGAGCAGACTCTGATGAAAACTAATTTTCCCCCAATCTCCCCACTTCATGTTCACAGAAGAAACATCAAGCAGGCTGTACAGAAAAGAAGCAAGCCGCACCAGAACAAGCTTGGCTTGGTTCCCACCGTCAGTTTGGTTCCCTCCATCTACAATCAACCAGGACAGGAGCATCTGCTTCACTCAGAAGGGCTCATAAGTATCATCGGTGCACCCCAACACAGCAGCCATCAGCCTTTTGCCCCAAAACTGTTATCAGTGCATAACTCTTCAGCCAGAGAGTATCTGCAAAACCCCTTCTAACCTGAATTTCTACAAAACCTTGGCATGATCAGAGGCAGAGGCAGCCACTGTCTCCTGAGTTGAAGTGAGGATATGTGCGATGCCCAGGGAGGTCTCCAAGGAAGATGAGCAGAGGGTGGGAAGGCACCTGCCCGGGATGGGCCACGAGGGCAGGGACAGCAGAGGCACAGGACGTTCCCGGAGCACAGACAGTAACAGCCTTGTCCATGCTTCTCCTTTCTTCCCCCTGACAGCTTGACAACCTAACAGGAAAAATGAAGTCAGTGAAGGGAGAAATGCTATCAGGAGCCCTGTGCTAAGAGGGCAGACAGGCCAGATTGGAGGAAAATGAGAAGCTGTCCGGACTAATGCAATCATTTATCACATAATCTTGCTCAGCAGTTGGGCGGGGAGCCTGGCAGTGCCTGCCACTTGGAGGAGGCTCTCTTGGCCCCTGGTACCCTGCTCCAGTTGGTGAGGGTTGTTTCTCCTGGATTCTCCAGGAGCTTGAGGTTTCCCTTTCATCACCACATTGTGCTTCTGGTACCTGCCTCATTTTGCTCTCGCCATTGTCCTCCTGCATCCTTCCCTCCTCCTCAGAGCCAGGCTGGGGCTTACGCTGCTTCGCTGTGGACCCTTTTTCAGAAAAGATGGCACCTTGTCAGGTCGTTGCTTGTGCTGAGACATTTCATCACTGGACCATTTTGGCTCCACGCTGTGTTAGCCGCTCGCCTGGAACCTGGATTTACTGCTTCCTCATCCCTGGCCATAAAAAGAGGCATTGCTGAAATGCCACTGCAAAAAGGGGTCAGCGTGAAAAGCGTTACCAAAAGGAAGCAGCAAGGGGATTTCACTCCCTGCTCATGTTGCATCTTAGGGTTTGCTCCGTGTTTGGGCCATATGTGATCCGCACCCCATGGGAATGGCTGTACATCAAAGGGTGACTTTTGGCGAGGATGAGCTCATTTGCCCCTGCTTGACCCTTCCTGCGATGCAGGGGGGTGGAAGCTCCATGACCACCCGGCAGCTCTTCCCCAGCTAGGGCGGTGAGTGTCTGGGGCAGGGAACCCCACCGGCTGCAGCTGCTCTGGCTCCATCAGGATCCGCTCTTCCTCCTCTTGAACCCATAAATCGGAGGCAGACCCACGCTTATCTTTAGAGCCACGAATCCCCCCGTGCTGCTAGCGCGACACTCAGCGCCGTCTGGTCCAGCACGGCAGCATCTCACACTGAGGATGGGTTACCAAAAAAAAGTTTGCACGTGGAGTTTCAGTGCCAGGCTGTGGGACCTGGATGCCCACCGAGCCACCTCTCCCGCACCTTGCCTCTGCAGCCCATGTGCAGGGGCTTTGCGTTTCACACCATCCTCTGGATCTCCAGGAAAGTGGTGATGTGCCAAATCATATAGTTAATTTGTACAGGTCCCATCACAGATGAGCACTTAGCCGTGTAATTACTAGAGCTGGCCACAGGACGAGAAAGCCGACTTCATCACTGCTCTCAGATTTTGTTGTTTGTTTCTTTTCTGAGGAAAACCAAACCTTCAGGCACTGAGAGATGAGGGCTGGGCAGGTGTGCAGGGCACTGGCTCAGGGCTGGGGAGCACAGATTCACGTCCTTTCTGTGGTTGAATTATTTTCCCCCCTGGACACTTCAGCATCCCATATCCCTAATGCTCCATCTGCAGACCCACTTCCTTGTGTCCTCTCACCTTTCCTGGCTGTGGAAACCAGCTTGTTTCCAAGATACATTTTGGCTGGGACAAAGCTTTCAGCAATGTTGCAGCCAGGTCCAGCAGTTATTCCTCCTTCAGCCAGACTCCTGGATAGGCCCCTCCATGTCCCCAGCTCTCTTGCCATGTCCTCACCACCCCTTTTCAGAGAAGCTTCAGCTTATACTTTTGACAGGCAGCTGCTCTTCTCTGAAAGAGCTCTGTGCCCTCTCTTTCCCCCAGTACAGCCCAAATCCAGCTGGAAGAGGTGTCACAGCTCTCCCATGCCTGAGGAGATCCTCCTCAGACAGAGCTTAGCCACCTCCAGCCCTTGCACTTTCCATTCACAGAGCTGTTTGCCACCCAAACAGCTCCAGACCTTCCTTCCTTCTCTTGCAGAAGAACCATCAGGAGGAGAAACAGCAATTCCAGGAGAGACACAGCCCCTCCGTGGCAGGAGACAGGTATGGGTGGCACTGATGGAGCCTCCCAGGGCTTTCCAGCTCTGTCTGTCTGCTGAGGTAGTATTGGTTCAGGTCCAAGGCAAGGGGGAGGGTTGGCCAACATGCACCCCATGCTGAGGACCCACCAGGCATGTAACAACAACAGCCACCTGTTTTCTGGCAGAGCAAAGGAGAAGCAAAATTTCTCAGACCACTGCCTCCTCCAGGAATATGGAGTGTTAATTATTATTAATGACTCCCTGTGACTTTTATTATTAGCAATACTAATTAATTGGATTATTACTATTTCCTCTCTTGGAGGCGCTTGGGGATGGCACGTAGAATTAACGGACATTGCTTTCAATACAGAAAAAGGACAAGAGGGAACTCATGTGATATTATTTGGATAATACAAAGCGGCAGAGGTGAGTGGAGATCTGGGACACTTGTCCTAGAGGGGACAGGGTATCAGATTAACAATGCCAGCACCAAACCCTCCACAGGCTGACTGCTTCAATTCAATGCATGCTTTTGCTGTTTTCCAGCTATAAAGAAATAAAAGACTAAAACTAGTCCTTAGTCCTTAGTCCTGAGAGTCCTTAATTCCACGTATCTGAATCAACAGTAAGTTCCCCCAGGGGGCTGGCCAGGCAGTTCCCCCAAGGCTAAGGCCAGGAGAAAACTGGCAGCAGATAGTCTCTGTACATGGCAGGAGAGCCTTTGTCCCCAAATCTTTGTCTCATCACACTCAATCAGCCATCCCACGGAGCTGCCCAATGCACCTGCCCATCATACTAGTTCCTCCTTGCCCTGAGCTTGGGACGAGCGTGTCTTCCTCGTGGTAAGACCTGTCATTAAACATATGGCACAGCACCAATTCACCACAAATAGCTCTGGAGAAAGAAAAAGAGAAGAAGCACGCATGCAGGCACGTTCATGCATGTGTGTGTATCCACAAACCCATTTGCTGTTTAGGTGTCAGAAATAAATTTTACCACTGGAGTCTGCAGCATCTGATTAGTGAATTATTCAGTTTGGAGTTTGCCTTCACCGTGACCTCATTAGTAACCCCGAGGTGAGTGGGACGCATTAGAGTAACCACCAGGCTGTCACTGAGGAGCAGAACTGGGGCATTAAAATGGATTAAAGTGCTTTACCAAGAAGTGTGGCACAACTCATAAAAAAAAAAAAAAAGACAAAAGGGAAAAGAGA